>BMAO01018468.1:0-43754 GCA_019973975.1 Trichonephila clavata | reverse complement strand
AACATGCCTCGCACGAAGAGGAAAAACAAATCAAGTAAATTGAGTATTCAAAAGCGATGGTGCACTGAAACAAAAACTGAAAGCAATATGGACATTTCAGAGCACAATTCAAATGTTGCTCAACACTCAAGTGGTGATAGCATTTTAAAAAATGAAAGAGTTTCTATGCAAGAAAAAAGTGTACTAGAACAAGAAAATGTTGCTGATACCTATGATGGACCAAGTTATATAATTGTTGACAAAAATGCCTTGTGTGATATTTTCAAGTATACTCTTTGTGGTATCTGCAACCAGTCAACTTTAAAACTTGAATTTGGACATAAATATGGGTTTTCGCATCAATTGAAACTGGTATGCAAAACATGTTCTGAGCAAAAAGGGAATGCTTTACATCTCCAAGACTTGAAAAAAAATCAATACATCGAATGTTCGTGCTGTTCAAGCATTTCTTGCAATCAGTGGGGGCCATGCATCGGTTGAAAAATTTTGCATGTTTCTCAATATGCCTTTGATGTCGAGTAAAACTTTTAATGAAATTAAATGTGTGTGTGCTACACATTAACTCTTGCTTCCCAAACTGTGTTGAACTATGTACATAACAGCGTTCAAAATACATATAGCAAATTGAATCAAAATGGGTCAAATACTGTTACTGATATTGCTGTTTCTTTTGATTTGACATGGTTGACCCGAGGACACACATCCCAAATAGGTGTTGGCTGTGTAGTCGACACTTTAACAGGATATGTTATTGACTATGAAATTATGAGCAAGTACTGTCCAACACGTATAAGTGTGAAAAATGAATTAGGCGAAACTACAGCTGAATAGGATGTTTGGTATTCTGGCCACAAAAATTCCTGCCAGATTAACCACGTTGGGACATCAGGAGCAATGGAAATAAAGGCTGCAGCTAAAATTTGGTCTCTATCAGAAGCATGTGGTTTCCGTTACACAACGTTGTTATCTGATGGTGATGCTAAAACTCATAAATTCTTAAATAGCCTAAAAATATATGGACCAGATGTTGAAATTTTGAAAGAAGAGTGTATTAATCACGTAAGCAAAAGGTTAGGTATCAGCTTACGCAATCTTGTGAATGATTGGAGAGCTAAAGGTATCACTTTAGGAGGAAAATCTTATGGCAGCCTTAAAGAAACAACGATAAAAAAACTAACGCAGTATTATCAGAAAGCTATTCTAGAAAATAAAGGAGATATTCAGGGCATGAAAAAATCTATATATGCCGCGCTTTATCACAGTATCTTGACAGATAAAAATCTAATGCACCTGGCAAAGATTCGTGGTGTTTTTATCGAAGAGCCTTAGCTAAAGGTGAAAAACCTGCACCACATACATTTAATATTGGAACACCAATAAATCCAGATTACTTGACAAAAATTGTTCCAATATATCAAAGGTTAGCTTCCGATAGCCTTTTGAAAGGATGTGCCAGATGTCTGACTCAGAACAGCAACGAGAGTCTGCATAGCGTGATTTGGAGTAAGTGCTCTAAAGAAACTTCAGCGAAATCACGACGTGTAAATGTAGTTGTTTCTGAGGCAGTATCAGAGTATAACTTTGGTACTTTGAAAGCCTTGAAAGAAATACAAAAGGCAGCTAATTTGGATCTTGGTGAAGAAGCAGTAAAAATTGCTGCCTCACGTGATTACAGACGTAAAAAAGAAAGAAATCACCAAAATAATCTTGCTTTTCGCATAGCTCGTCGAAAAGTAAAACTAGCCAATATGCGATAAGAAAAATATTCAAAGAAAAAAGAAGGGATTACATATAGTCCTGGGTTATTTTAAACATAAATGTAAAAAAAAATATGAAGATATTAACTAGAATTATTTTAAAATCATCGTAAAATGGGTTCGTATGTTGTTTATCGCAATTTTTTAAAAATGTAAGGTACTGAAAATTTTAAACATAAAAAATTATAATTTTCATATAATAACTTTATAAAATTTTCATCATGTGCATGTAGTATATACAGTAATTTTTTAGTAATTTTATTGCACTTATATATATCTGTTTACAGTAAATAAAAACTTTAAATTGATTTATCTCAGAACAAAAAAATCGTTTGTTTTCTTTCATTTAAAATGCTAAGGCTTTTTTTCTATTGCATGAAATGTTTTGAATTTTTTTTACAGATTGTTATTAATATATATAACAAAAGTTGGTATGCATTTTTGAATCAAAGCAATACTTATTTTTTTAAAAATATTTGAACTTAGAATTTATACGTTTTTTAGGGATTTTTTCATAATAATTCATAAAATTTTTTTTTAGGAATTTGAATCATGTTATCCCCAAACCCATACCAACTTTTGTTGTACATGGTTTGACAAATATGTAAATCAAATTTCCTGTGTGTACGTCAATTATTGTACGAGGAGTAGCGTTTTAAAATTACCTCAAAATTTTTTAATTTTTTAAAAAAAAATTAAATGGATTGCTTTTTGTGATATGTTGAGCAAATATTCCCTCTTACGTATTGCATATACATAGGTTACAAGGAAAAAAAATTGTAAAAACCATAAAATCAAAGATTTTTGTTTAAATCGTACCGCGTCCCCTTTTAAGCAAAACAATGACTGGATAAGTGTTTTCTGGAGACTTCTTCATCTCTAATAATGGTTAAGAGGTAGTATGCTGACTTAAAACGCAGTCACACAGACACAAACGGCGCTGAGATCTCAGGTTACACGCACAAGTTCTACAGTTGTTCCAAAAAACATCAATAAAGTCTATAAAATCGTTGTAGCCTATCGGAAATTGAAGTTGTGTGATATAGCAGAGTATTCGAAGATATCAAAGGGCAGTGAATTCAATATTTTGCGTGATCATTTGTCAATACAAAAGCTGTGTTCAAAGTGCGTGCCGCGTTTGTATATTGTCGATCAAAAACAACAACGTTTCGACAATTCACGGCATTATTTGGAGCTGTTGAAGCAAAATAAGCAGGTTTTTTACGTAGATATGTGACAATGGATGAAACGTGGATCCATTACTACACGCTTGAATCAAAAAGATCGTCAGCCGAGTGGACAGCAGCTGGTGAAAGGTGTTCAAAGCGACCAAAAAAATTAAACATTAGCTGTTAAGGCCAGCCAGTATGGTCTAATGGCCTCCATATTTTGGAATGCGCATGGAATTTTGTTGATTGACTATCTTGAGAAAGGAGAAACCATTTGCATTGAATATTACATGAAGTTATTGGATCAACTGTGTGAATGAAAAAGTAAAGGAAAAACGTCTTCAAATGCAAAAGAAAAAGTGCTGTTTCTTCAAAACAATGCTCCGTGCCACAAGTCCAAGAAAATGATTGTCAAATCAAGTGAATAACGCTTCGAATTACTTTCCCAGGTCCAGATCTGGCCCCCAGTGACTCCTGTCTGTTTGCAGACCTTAAAAGAATGCTCCAAGGAAAAAGGTTTGGTTCAAATGTGTGTGTGTGTGTGTGTGTGAAGAAGTGATTGCCGAAGTTGAAGCCTATTTTGAGAGCAAAAACTAATCGTTCTACGAAAGTTATTACAAAAATTAAAATATCACTGGGCTGAATGTATCCCTCTTGAAGGGAAGTATCTTGATAAATAAAATTTAATTTTTCCTAAAACTTATTATTTTATTAGTTAGGCCCGAGACTTATTGAGTGACGTGTTACAGGTACGTGTTACACGTCGAGTAAGAAAATGATAGCTTTAAAAATGAAAAAAAAGGTGAACATAAAAAAAAGAAGCCTTCTATATAGATCGAAATTCTGTTTATTTAAAAGAAATGATATACCTTATGAACTTTAAGGATTGTAATTCTAGAAATGTGCTATTTGTTCAAAAACCTGAAATAATACTTTGAATAAAATGACTTCAAAACATAAGATCATTGCACAGGTATATTTCAGGATTCTTCATATAAAAGGGGGTGCGCGATACACGGCGAATATACTTTAAATTAAAAAAGGCACCTTGTGAAAGTAATAGGTGCGCGTTATACGTCAGATTTTCCAGGAGTTTGTTTCCCTAGTAGGCACTTCTAAATATGTTGTTGAACATTTCTTATTGGAAGAGGAACGCCACAACCTTGTTCGTTTTCCTTCAGCCATCATTTTCTCGTATTCCAGAAGCATAAGCATTCGACCTGATTCGTCATCTTCCTTCGCTAATCCTTTAACTTTACTAGTAATTACACTAGTAATGGTTATCAGCATCCTCTGTGGAATTCATTTTTTGGCATTTATATCATGGATCTGTCGATTCATATTTAGCATTAAAATAGCATTCAGAGTAATATATATAACTTTCTTTTTAATTCCTAAAATGTGAAGGTTTACTTTCTATTATGTTCCTGTTTTTCGTTTGAACAGCGTATTATAAATGGAATGTCAAAATTCGTATTACATAAAGCAACATTTTCGAAAAAAAATGCGGTGATTATAGTTTTTTAAAATTTATTTTCCAAGTAAAAGAATCGAAATAAAGGGATTTAAATACAATAGGCTCATTCAGACAAACCCTTTTTAAAAAGAATCAACAAATATATGTTTGTGAAAATCCCATTAGTCTACGAGTATTCATTGTGCATTTTAACAAAATTTTCTTTTTCTGCTTAGTGCTCGTTTACATGAAGTCATTACAGCAGAAACTACGTACATTTTTTCCCCAAGTTTCCAATCCGTGAGGTGTATTTAACATTTTCAGTCTTAATTGCATTCTGTTCAAACTTTCTCTCGTATTTTTCTTAAATTACACTTTATTTCATTTTTCTTAACAAATAAGTAGTTAGAAGTAAATGAGTAAGAACTTCTGTTTGTAGAAGATTCTCTGAACATTCTTTTGAATTTATGAACATGATTATTGTTAAATAAAGAATATTTAGCATTATAGCACCAGAAAACTGGTATATCCAAGTAATATTGTCATAATGCAGAATCATTGTGAAACGAAACGGCTAGAATGATTAATTGATCATTGGAATCCCACTCTAATGTAACATGAAGTCTATAATATGAAGTGTTATGGACACAACTAATATGTGAAGGTATTTTGGAGTTAATTCACACACACACAAGCACGCACACTATGATTTTTCTAGGGCAGTCCCCAATTCCATACAAATGCAATGTAAATGACATGTATATTGGCACTAGAGATTACAATATCTGACCAAAAGTTCAATAACGGTATTAAGTATTTTTTAGATCTTAATACCAGTAGTAGAACTTTTAGGAAAAGAAAACACATGTGATTCTTTGTTTTACTTGCCAATTTTATTAGAGAATGTAAATATCACTATAAAAGTTATTTAAAACTTATAAATTATAATAGTATATAAAGAATATCAAAAAGTAAAGGATCATCTTATTTAAATCATAAAAAGTGTAAATACACTATTCAGTGTGCGGTACTATTACAGATTTTGAAATGTGATCTTAAAAAACATAATGCATTAAATTGTACTTGCATTAAGCCTGGAACGTAGTTGTGTGCAAAAATTACCAGCTGTCGAAAACGCTGTTTCGGCATCTACGCTAGTTTGTGGTATTATTAGCAATACGCGATACTTTTTTCCTAGTATATTTACCTCTAAATCTCTCATCTTCAAATAAATTGATTTCTCGTCGGATGGTTTTGGATCTAGCTGATTTCTGTATTGTATTTTGGTTTGTTGTATTTTTTTTAGTTATCATTAATTCTAATTTTTATTCAAGAGACTATTCCTTTTCACTATTGGCATTAATATCCGAAAGATCTTCGGTAACTGTGCCGAATTCTTCTAAATGTATATAAGGTTTGAGGAAAAAAAATTATTATAAACTTGATCAAATTTTAATCGGTTAGTCTCTTTTCTTTTTCATCATCATTTTTAAAATCATGATGATATGTTAATACAAGTATGATATGCAAATACATGTGAAAAACAAACTCTCCAATTAAAAAAAAATATCGAACTATTACGCACTTTCTTCGCAACTACAACCTTGTTTTCACAGATACGAATATTGGACTACGAATCCTGTGTGTGTGCAATAAGTCTCTGAGCTGTAACAAAAAAGTTTTGGCTTGCCTCTTTGAATGATTCACATATTTTATCGCTTCTCCTGATTGTACGATGCAACTTTATAGTCAGTCTAATTAATTTCGCCCGTTAAGGAGACATAAAAACAAAAACGTATACTTTTTTCTGTTTTGACGATCCCTGGACATATAGAGGAGACAATTTAAAAAAAAATCTAGTAAATACCAAAAAAAAAACGCCATTTAATCTTGTGAATACTGGTATTACAAAATTGTACAAATGGCTCAAAATACCGGTATTCGGTTCCTATTGCAATCCCTACACAGCACGTTACAAAGCTTTCGAGATATGTTAAATAATATTCAGATTTAGAGAGATATGATTCAGATTTAGAGATGGCCACACAAAAGGCAATTTTGAAGTCTGTAGATTATTCCCTGAGCAAATTGGAAAAAATCTCTATGTATGTAGTAATATATATGTATCTTGTTAGAATTGCCTCATTTGTTGTAATGTACACAGGCTAAAGATGAGGGTAATCGAAAAAAATGCCTCCTCACAGTTGAATTGTAAAAATCAATTGTAGATAGTTATGTTTCAATATCATGCGAATCACACATGTCTCCTACCATGGCAAAGGATCCACCAGCCTTCAGATTTCATATTAACACAAGTGATTATGGTCACGGTCTCGTGGCGAGAGTGTCATGAATTCGAGCCCTAGTACCATTAAAGGTCCACCGTGTGAACTAAAATAATTGAACAGTATTCAAAAGTCAAAAATCACTGCAATATTTATCTTTCCACCAATTTTATGCATAATTTGTCACTTAATGGGAAGTTTAAAACACTGTTACTTGGACTTTCCTTTATATATCAAATGTATCCTTAGATTAAAATGTTCAGTTTTACTAAGATACACTGTTTCTTTCATCTTCCATGTATGTATCGTCAGTTAGAAGTTTCGGATTTATGATTTTGACACCAAACGAGTATATTGCATAATAAACAAATTTTGAAAGTGAATGGATTGGCGATAAAAACATCGTTACCGTGCTACTTGAAGTATAGTACCTTTTGTGTTTTTCTCAACTACATCAGTGGGACTTACGGCAACTTCTCATTTTGCGGAAAAAAATAAACAAAAAATCTTAAATATTTTTTTTTCTAAATTAAAAATGTTTTTATTTTATATTTATCATATATATTTATTAGCAAGCAAGAAATAAAACTGTACCCCTGCGAAGTCAAGTTTTGGGCCCCCAAGTAGGATTTTACAAATGGTAGGTCCTTGGAGGCAGTCAGGCTTTGGGTGCCTCTCAAACCCTGACCCCCAGCGATGCTGGGGTTGCGGGGGTGTACGTTACGCCACTGGACCAGGCGTCGGAAGCCTATGTCACGTGGAGCAATTTTCAGAGCACTTTACTCCACTTTACAAAGTTATGAGATAAAGTTAAATCACTTGTTCTAAGAAAAATTCAAAGAAATCCCAAATTCTCTGTTTAAATGTGACTTGTTGTCACTGTTAAATGTTCAGTTGAAATCATACAATTGTGTAATACCTGTAAAATAAAACATCACTCATTGCTGCGACTTGAAAAAAATTATGGGAATTATGAAAAGATATGGAAAACAGATAAATCGGTAACTCTATAGATAAATCGATATAGAAAATAGATGGAACTCTATAGATAAATCGATTGCTATATCATATTAGTATATTGATTTGGCACACCATAGTTAAGGCTGCCGTTACCTGTATCAGACGTTTCAGGGTTATCAACTTCAGTGAAATACTTATTTGCTCTTAATGTTAAGTTGTGTGCCTTTATAATTATCTATTTATTAATAAAATCTTTTTAAGTAAGTCACAAACTAGTTAAATAATTCAATGAAAATGCAATTTTGATATTGAAAACAGTATGAAAACAAAAGACATGCGACCGATTTAAGTTTTTCCTTATTAAAGTTTATTATTGGAAAAAAATACTTCTGACAGAAAATTGTGGAATACAGTGTAATACGCTTCACACGAACACGCTTAAGATGAATTATCGGTTAGCACGAAATAATGCAACAGTTCCAAAAAACTTATATGTATTTTCCTGCACTCTTCTCTTAACACGAAACGAAAATCGCTTAACACAGAAAGATTTTGCTTCTGAGAATCAATCACATTTTAATGAGATATTTAAGAAAGTTTTTGTGTTATTGGACTGCCCTATTGCATAATCGGAAGAATTCGTTGCAGTTAATGATAAAAATGTACGTACAGTACCAATCATGGCAGACAGACATTTTGGCGTTTGTTAAAAGCTCAAAAGATAAGATTGAGGTATATTCCAAAGATGAAATGTTCCAACATCATTCGAAAAGAGGAAAATCATGAAAAATATGGGCAGTTACTTAGATACCCATTCTAATGGTGAAATGATTAACAAAATGGACGGCATCAATTTATTTGTTGACAGTTTGATGCTAAGAAAGACAATACAAAGAAAAATATCAGATTATTGTCTAAAAACTCAATAACTGTTTTGATTTAAAAAAAATGCGAAATTTTGTATTAAATTTCCTTAAGTTCTTATAAATGTTTTTATTTCATTGATTTTTTAAAAAAGACATGCATTATACATATCTATGTAAATAAAATGTGCTCTAATATACTTAAGTTTGTTGAAAATACATATTTTTTATTATTTTTACAATATTTTTCAACACGAAATTTCTTAATCACGAAAAATTATTTCAGTCCCCTGAATTTCGTGTCAAACGATTTTCACTGTGAATGAACATTTAAATTAATTGTCAATCCTTTTCTATAGTAAATTTTAATTTTAGCAACAAGATGGAATATCCATACAAAAGCTCCATATATCTTCTACAGATTTCCCGGAATTTTATCTTGATTTATGGTATGAGAGATAGTGATTGATGAGGGTAATTCCCTCTAGCTTGCATCATAAAACATTTATTCAACACATGTTTGTACCCATGCGGTTTATGTAGATGGCAATTTCTCATACGCACATTTATCAGTACATGATTGACGAGCAAAGATCGATGGCTTAGGTTTTTTAAGCCACAGAAAAACAATCATATGTTTTCTTAAGACTGATTTCATCTTAAAACTACCAATTAAATTCCCTGAAAAAGGCTTTTAACCCATTAATTTTTAAAAATACCACTATTTTAAGGCTCGTTGAAATTTTAGTGAATTATTCCTTGTATGAAATCATAATCAAACAAAGAAAAATAATTTTCAGCGTGATTTCAACTTTATACTAAATTTAAAAATTTAAAGAGTGAACTTTTATTGTATCATATAATTTTATTATGAATCACTTTTGTTGTTCTGAATTTTCCTCGTTCGAAGTTTACACTGGGTTCATTGGAAATGGACTCGGAACTGAATGTAACTGATAGGAACTAAACTTAATTGAGGCTTCACTATGTCACTGATTCTACATATCATATCGTAAGGATTTACAGATATATCTTTTTAATTCTTAATAGTTTCTCTTTTAACGACACCGTTCAAGGAATTCCTTTATTTTTTACCTTCAATCAAATCATTTTCATGTTTTTTATATATTTATTAACAGTTTATTAAGATTAGAATATACGCTGTTTATAAATATATATAAAAAACATAGTTATTAAGATTAGAATATACGATGTTTATAAATATATATAAAAAGACAGTTATTAAGATTAGAATATACGCAGCTACCCATCCGATATAGTGGTTAGTGACGCTGATTGCAGTGCCGTTGGGTCTGGGTTCGAATCTCGAAGAAGGCATGCATATTTGTAAATGTATACTCTAAATAGCCGTCGAGCCGTAAGTCCTTTCTTGAGGTTCGTGGGAGGCCCCTGAACCCCCCCCCCAAGAATATCCTCCCTCAAAATTGGGAAGGGGGGGGGAACCGAGCAAAACCGTACTGCATGGTACTCAAAGCTAAGGCTAACGATAGGTGTACATCTAGCCTCTTGTCATGATGAATTTCGTAGGCATGGATCTATCACAGTAGAACACTGTAAGAATCTAGTCCTTAGTCGCGATGAATTTCGTGGACCTTGATCTGATGTTACTGTCGATCATGGCATAAGCAACAACAACAGAATATACGCAGTATTAGACACTGAGAGAATATGAGCTTTTGACAGCTACACTGATGTTTTTTATAGGAGAAAATCGACACAGTCACCCTCTCACTCATCGAAAGATCTCCGGAACTATTAGACTGATTGACTTAAAATGTATCAGACATGTTTCTTTTGTTGAATGCATTTCAACTAAGAACAAGCTTCATGAAATTAAACTTTCAAGGGTGTTGATAGCGTTAAAAAATTCTTGCCATTTCTGAAGTATTAGACCCACAGATTGAAATTTAGAAGGCATATTTCTTTTATTGAGTAGAGATCCCCCTAAGAACGGGGTTCGCGAAAATCGATTTTAAGGGGGGGGGAGGGGTGAAGATAAATATATTTCCTCATTTCAGAAATTGAAGTCCTTTCCTTTCTTAAAACAATCGAAGGCTTTTTGTTAGGACTGATGTACAGTAAAAATCTTTTAACGTGAAACTAGGGGACTGAAATATTTTTTCGTGTTAAAAGTATTTTACAAAATAAATAAACATATAATACTGCAAAATAAATAAACATATATTCAAAAAAATTACGTTTATTAGAACAGATATGATTTAAATAGATATGTATATATGCATGCATTTAATAAAAATCAATGAAACAAAAATATTTACTATAACTTAATGAAATTTACAAGTTTTTGAAAAACAAAGCATTTATTGGGTTATTGGAAAATCTGATATATTTTTTTTGCATTGTCTTTTTTTAGTATCAAATTATCCACAAATCGTTCAATGTCGTCCATTTTGTTACTCGTTTCACCAATAGAATGTGTGTCTAAATAACTGCACATACTTTTTTTTCATGATGTTCCTCATTTCGCATATTTTTATGTGGCGTTTTGGGGGATGGAGGGTGAAAGTAGCTAAGATAAATAACATTGGCTCGTGTTGCAGGCTATTCTTAGGATATTTCAAAGCCAAGTTAGCCGCCTTTCTACTAAAGATCCGTCTTTCTTTCATTTCACACTCTTATTAAATCTCATCTGTGCGTCTGGTGCTTTCCGTATTTTGTTCATTCTCAGAAAGAAAATATTTTCATGTTAAGTGATTTTCGTTTCGTGTTAAAAGCATGAAAATACAGTTTTTTTTGTCGGGATCCTTATGTTGTTTTGTGTTAACCAATATTTCGTCTTATGTGTTTTCGCTTTAAACGACTTACACTGTATAGTCATTCAATATCATCAAATACCTAGCAGAGTGGTTGGGTAACGGCTCTAGTATCTTATAATTCTAAACATCTTTCAAGTAATGAAGCATCCATTACTCCAGAAGGGGACGTATATAATTAGAAATTAGCGTCATCTGCACACATTGATCGAGCCGCATATGAATTTTCCATATTTCGGAGGTGTAGTTGGATTTAACTTGCTTTATTACGTGCACTAAGACATTGGATAAAACTAGGATGGGTATGAATGTTGCTGGACAAGAAGTGCGCATGGAAGAAAAAATGAGATAATAGCTTTTCTTAATCAAGCTATTCTGATTTTCAGTGAGGTAATAAAGAAGTAATTATTATCCGTCGCAAATCAATTTTCTATTATTTAATTTCAGTTTTAACTATTCTCTGTAATTTGAACTATGGTTAGATGGTAAGCTAGAGCTGTGACTGACATGAAATTGGTAAAAATCAGAATTCAAACATTTAAATTAATTAAAAAAATAAACTTGATTTTAAAGACTTAAAGCAAATATGAAATAAATATCAGAAAAATCTCTAAATAGATGGGTTTATGGTAAGGCAAATTCTGCATAATTAAAATATTTTGATACAAATGATATTAATGACATGAAAATTTAAGAACAGTTTCTTAGCAGGAAAAATTTAATTGTCATTACGAGTAAAACGACTTACATAAAAAACTCAACCGAAGTTGCTATTTAAAATACACATTTTAAAATGCAAATACTTAAGTAAAATCTTCGAATTATTTTACAGATGAATTTTGCTATTATCACAATAGAATTTCGAAAGACTTTAAAAATATTTTTGAATTATTACGAACGCTTAAAATATCAACATCATTGAAATATCTAAAACTGGTTTCATTTTAAAAACATTTAAAGAAAGAATTCATTTTTAAAAACTATAAAATTTGATACTTTTCTGAATGCATTTAACATTGAGGCTAAAAAAATAAGTGTGTGGCAGTAAATATCAGTGAAAAGTTCAATCAACGTTTAAGCAAATTATTTCATAAAATACTCGGAGTTTCTTTCGGCGAAGATAATGAAGTACACTTAAGTTATTGGACTACTTAAAAGTTTTGAAGGTACTATTTATTCTTACCTCAATTGCTCCGACAACTCAATTTATAATTATAAATTAGATCCAATTAGTGAAACATCACGTTTTTGGCTTTTAAAATTCTTTTCAATTACCTCAATTTTATATCTACATTTGCTTATGGATATGCACGTTTACCAAACAATGAAATATTTGTAAAGTGTCGCATAGTACTTTGTTGCTATGCGGTGGCGAAGAAAGATCTCGTGACTAATCACAAACTTCTTTGAATGAAGCTATTTGAATACTTATTTTGGAAATTAAAAAGTGTTCCTCGCGGATTTTAACAACTGTGGTACCATTCAAAAAGAGTTGGTATATAATAGACATTCTTCCCTTCGAAATTGAATTGTTTCAAGATATGTGCAAAATAATTCGTCAGACTGCTTGTCACGATTTTTTTCTTGACATTTTCCAACATCTTCACTGCTTTCTTCATCATGTTTTTGGAAATTTTCTGAATTTAAGTACATTTCTTACCCTCAGAACGCTTATAATAATATAGTCAGGGAGACTTCTTTAAATTCATAATCTTCTTCACCAGCGTAAATTTATATGTCCGTAGACAAGAACTTGTTACCAGCTGCTGATTTTATAACAGTTCTGGTCACTCAAGTGTAGGTTACGTTGATGTATTCAAGGCATGTTGGAGGTCTCAAAGTTTGTTGCTGGTTTTACGCTCGAGATCTAGACTGTACTCTGGAGAGTTGACTGGTCCGTAAGCGAGTCTCTGGTTTCGCTTTTTTGTGTCTCTTTAAAGCTGATTGTGTCACGCCGTGGACGATACTGGAGTTCGGCTGTTTAGGTGTCCCAAAACTTAACGATAATCGGGTACGTGGTGAAAGGGGGAGTCATATCAGTTCCGAGGAAAAATTTACCCTACACTTGGTTTGGTAAGGACGAGCCCACTTTCGAAAATGTGGGAAATTGACACCCTTCATCCCAATATTAGCTACTGTGACCACAAATTTTACAAATTTACGAGGATTTTTTCACTAACATCACCTTACATAGCAGTACTATTAATTGCAGTCACAAGTCGGTCAAAAAATGTGCTGGTTTAGCTAAAATTAATGTAATTTTTCTGAGTCGAGACAACTCCAGGCAAGCAAGGAAGGTTTCTCAAAAGTTGACCGATTAAGATTCCAAAATGATTGTTCTTTTCTGTGAATAACAATCATTGATATTTTTTATTTGCTTCATTCAAAAAACTCCTCTGTTGACACCTTCCATCGCATCATTATGTACTGTGACGGCAAATTCCACAATTTCACTATGATTTTTTCACTTATTGATCTTTCACAGCCGTACCTTTCATCACAGTCACAAATGGAGCAAACATCTTTACTGATTTAGTTAAAAGTAAAGTAGGTTTAAACCGGTTTGAGAAAATATCACCTAACTTCTATGCTTCACAAAACGAGAAAAAAATATTACATATTATTCTAAGCAAGTTTTGACCCTTTAGTGTGAAAATTCTAAATTAGTACAACACTTGCTACATTTCTATTTGTAACAATCACTGCCATTTTGTTTTCTTTTGAAAATTGACATTTTTTTAAATCTCTTAGGAGAACGGATATTTTAACGTACATAACTTACATGGATGACCTTTGGAAAACCCACATATATAATGCTTGAAGACCGGTCCTAGTTTTAATTTAAAATCGACATGTGTCCGGAGTAATATTTGGACCATTTGAATTAACCCGAAAGTTTCAATGGAGCCAAACACATGAATATTCTTCGAAACTATTAGCATGACCTACTGGAATTATGCCATTCAACATCTACAGGAACATGTAATTCTAACAATATGGATGGCTAGTCCTATACGGAAGGATTTGGACATGGAATATCCCGGAAGGTGGATTGGACATCATGGTTCAATATCATGGCACCTGGTTCTCTATGTTTAAACCCCATCGATTTCTTTACTGGGGCTGAATTATAGGAACAGTTTATTTTAAACCAATAAAAAACGGGGACCGAACTGCTGTAAAGGATTGTTGAAGCAGTGGAGGAAATAAACTTAGCTAATTACTCCCGACTCTTTAAGTGGTCTTTTCTAAAAAGGTGTAGAGCCTGCTTTCATTTAGAAGGTAAACGAGCATTTACTCCCTTAATGTGTTACAAATTTTTTGTACACTTTATTTGAAATTCATTACTTAAAATTCAGTTTTTCAAAATTAAGTAATTTTGTAAAAGAAAACAAAATGGCAATGCTTGTTATTGAAAAAAATGTAGCAATTTTCTACCATTTTGAAGTTGTCTCAGAAAGAGTCATCTTTTGAAATAACTTGTTTTGAGTAGTATGAATATTTTTTTTTATGAAACGTTAAAGTTAGGTGACAGTTTCTCAAACCGACTTAAATTACGTTAATTCTAACTAGACCAGTAACGATTTTTGCTCCATTTATAACTGCGATTAATAGCATGGCTGTGAAATATTAATGAAAAAATCATTGTGAAATTTGTGGTCACAATACCTAATAATGCGATGGAAGGTGTCAACAGAGGTGTTTTTAAAATGAAATGTTTATAAAAAAAAATTCTCAATGACTGTTATGCACACAAAAGGACAAGTGTTGTACCATTTTAGAATCTTAACTGAATGGGTGAACTTTCGAGAATTTTGCCTGGATTTGCGTTATAGTTTTCTTTTTAAGGAGAGTCAAAGTGTGTGTTAGGAGACATTTTTTTCTCAAACCTCGACTCATACAGATTACGCTAATTTTAACTAAACCAGTAAAATGTCTTGTCTGACTTGTGACTGTGATTTTTTTGTATGGTTTTGCAAGATGATGTTAGTGAAAAAAATCATCTTAAAATTATGAAATTTATTGTCACAGTAGCTAATAATGTGAGGGGGTGTGTGTCAATTTTCCATATTTTTGAAAATATTCTCGTCCTCGCCTAACCAAGTCCAGGGTAATTTTTTAAAATTTTTTCCAGAACAGATATGATCCCCACCTTTCACCTCGTGAACGATTATCGTTATGTTTTGGGACACCCTGTATAGTTTTGTAGAAATGAGTTTCCAATCAGAGTGGAATAGTAGTTCGACCTGAGTTTTACTGCAATCCTTGAAAAAAATTAAAGTTACATAAGATTAAGGATTGCAAATAAAATAATTAGACCCTTTATTATTAAACAAATTCTGTATTGATCAAGATATTTCTTGGTTGTCTGAGACTTAAATCAAGGACATATTGAGTTACGTATTTAAAAAAGTTGAATTTTCTGATCCGTAAATATATTAAATACCCTTATTGTGCATTTTTACGAACTACTTACCTAATAGTTGATATTTTACTTGCAGATCTGAGATCCGAGTATCTCGTGTACCAGCAAACTAAAAATTTGCCTAAGAATTTTATGCTGGGATCTTTCTAATAAATAAATGTTGAAATTTGCTGCACATATTCCCAAATAGAGAAGGCATAGGTTAAGAAAGGTTTCAGGAGCACTGTGTAAATATTTATTATGTCTATTTAATTTAGACTTTCTACAAATTAAGGGAAATAATTTATGCGCGGTATCATTAAATTTAGTTGTAATATATGTAATGTGTAGTCTGTGAAAGTGGGATTTTTATCAATAATTACATTAAGATACTTGGTGTGCTGAGACCAGTGATTTCTTTTGTTTGGAAGAATAATTTTGGGAGCTTGCTTATAAGGTGCAAAGAGCACTGCTTTGGTTTTTGAGACATTAGTTGCTATTTTCCAGTCAGAGAACCACTCTTACAAGTGAGCTATGTGTGAAGAGATTCTGTACCAGTATATCAGGCTTTTTGTGTATTGCAAGAATAGCTGTCATCAGCATACATACAAAACCTTGTATTATCATTAGTGGTTATATTGTTAACATATACACTGAATTTAGGTGAGTACGGGTGTCACAATCCCGAGGTGCCCTAGTGATCTTTTCCTTTTCCCACGGGGTTTACTGGCTTTGGTAAACACGGGCTTCACGAACCCGGGGTACACTAGTGATCCTTCTCTATATTCGACCCTCTTTCTTGTCATTCAATTCATTCTTTCTTTCTCTTCCCGTCTAGACCACAGATATTAAAACAAATGTTTGGCGCAGTATATCCGAAATCGGCTCTTGCGCCAATAAACCCCAAAATCACTCACTCACTCATATACACTGAATAAAACAGATCCGATCAATCTCCCTTGAGGCACTCCAGCTTTCTTTGCTAATATAGATCTGTTTTTTATTACCTTCAATAACTAAATGGGTTGATATTTACAGGAATTCTATGGTTTTGAGATTCATGTATAGCTCCCTGATATCTTGTTTTATTTTTGTCTCAAGAGGAAGCTCAGATAAATGCTAATGAGCTATAACCTGTATGACCAATCTAGAATCAACAGGATTGACAGTCTTTGCAAGAATCAATTCTAGGTTTCAAATTAGACAACAAAAAGTCCGCATGTATTTTCGTATCAGAATTTGAAAAATGCTGTCCCACGAGGCATGTTAGGAATTCAATTCACAATATACTAGTTAAGCTAAATATCATTGTGAAAACAAGTGATTTGTCTCTGTTGGATAGTTAATGCTACGAAACCACAATGGATTTGCACATTTACAGATGGGTGTATAACAGTGCTTCTCAACCTTTCAATATTTGCGACCCAATTTTCAATAATAGTTTTCATCATGCCCCACCCTTTTGCAATACTAATGTATTGAATGCAATAATAATGTACTTTGACCCTAAAGCTTCAATGCAACTTTAATTATAAAACTTACAAATTATCAAAATAAGTATTAAATTTTGGTATTTATGTTTATGACAAACCCATGGGAGTCACTTGTAATTATTAAATTTGTCCTTAATTTAGTATCGATAAATTATCAAATACATGATGCAATACTGATATATTTATAAGTATATTATAACAGTATAAATGTGTGTTTTTATTATATCGGAATGTATTTTAATTTACTTCCTTTCAGTAAATTAATGATTTTTTTTAAACATTTTGATGCGCTCGTGCCCTCCACTTAGGGTTATTACGTCCCCTAGGGGCCGTGCCCTACAGTTTGTGAAAGGCTGGTCTGGAATGAACGGTGGTGTAGGTGCTGATGTAAACTGTAAATTTTAAATAGTACTTCGTAAAAACAATGTCGTTTCATATAACGCTGATTATTCAGTTGCTGAAAAAAGAAAACAACGGTATGTTGCAAAACATAAACATGAAAGCTGTAAGGAAGGTACTTTGTAGAACCCATATGCAAATGTATTAATGCTGATCTCCCTTTAACTACTCTTAAAATTCACTTAAGTTAACTTGCATAATACCCAGGTTCGCTTATTCAAACTTTCAGTCTGCATTACAAGTGAGTTAATCTATTCGAATCAAGTTCAAAGATAACACAACTCCAAATAAACATTGCCAGTTTAACATTAAAGTTAACTTAATAGTTAACTTTAATTAGTTACATTACTAGATTACACGATTGCATTACAAATTTAAGTTTTAAATTAAACACAAATATGAATAAGAATAAAGGAAACATTGGATATGAATTATGGCACTTATCTGAAAGGGAGGCAAAGTGATGGGCGGCGGAGACAACCAGAGTCTCGCGTCTGCGAGTTTTCTACATGGATGGATCCTAAGAAAAGATATAAAAGACCTCAAAAACTGTCACACGGTGCCTTTTTAAGGGAGGACCAAACTTCCAATTTGTGCATACCCGCACTCTTTTACAAAAAAACCCCTATTGTGGTCAGTCCCTAGGCGCAAAGTTACAATTTCAATTAAATTTATGCGATTGTTCATTCTTGAGTGCCAGCGATAGGACCCCAGTCTAAAGAATTTCAACAACATGCTGTAAACAAGGGAAACGTACAAGATTACGAATGGTTTGGGGACCATCCCCATGGCCAGCCTCCCATCAGTATTCAACTTCTACATGAAGCTAGAAATTTATAGTACATAAAAGGGTTTCAAATCAAAATTCTCACTTTGGTGCGTAAAAAGACCTTAAATAAACTATATGGGATGGGTAGGTTGTAATAAGGTGATCAATCTTCCTTCTTTAGGGAGGACAGTCCTTCTTTTGCAGGTTCTGTCCTTCCTTGAAAAGTGACCTTCTACTTGTCCTCCTTTTCAATGTTTTAAATTAATATATTAATCTCTGTATTCAGAGGGCCGAACAGTTAATCGCCATGTACCGGTTCAATATGGATTATTGGAGATAATAATGTTATTTGTACATAATCAAGCACTTATTTTCCACAAAATGATTCAAATGATTGATAGCGAACATATTTCAACTACAGAAGTTAGTCTTATTTTGTCCTTCGATATAAGTCACGATTTGAAGAGAAATTTATTCCTTTAATAATAAAAAGAAAATTTTGAAAGTTAAAAGAAACAAGTCGGGCATAAAGGGAAAGATTACCAAAGAAGTGCAGAATTTTTACTAAACATGTTTTCAATATATCGAAGTCCGAAACAAATATCACAGGAAATAACAGTTTTCAATGATGTTTTTTGACTTCATCGCAAGTAAATTAGGCCAATATAGAAAACTGTGTTGAATCTTTATCGAAAGAAATCCCTGATGTTAAAATAAATTACAATTGTCTGCTTGAAGAAAATAGAAGACTGGATGTAGATTTAAATTTTTGATATATTAGAACAATGGGAAAATTGTCAGGTTGAAATTGATAAAAGATAAGTTGAAATATGTAACCATATGAAAAATGAACACATCCCATATGAAAATTTAGTTATTCTTGTTAAATTTACACAGTGCTGCCCTGAAAATAATGCAGCAATTGTGAAACAGTTTGTTATCAATCGGTAATGATTTTTGTGCAAGTGAGAAATCAAGATTGAATGTTGATACTTTAACTGTAACCTTACCTTAAAATTCAATATGAAAGATATTTCTTGCTCCGAAACTTCTGATATATTAAAAATGATATATTGACAAAAAAAATATTTAACGGGAAAATACTCATTAAAGTAAATAAATAAAAGAAATATATAAAAAGTAATTAGTATATTTTTTTATATTAATAAACTGTTTCATATATTTCCATTGTTATTTTTTCTTAAATTTTTTAGTGTAAGAAAACTGGCCACCTTAGTTACAAGGTAGGCTCATAAGAAATAGCCATAATTCTACCAAAAAATAAATCAGAATATTTGTACACATACGATAATTCTAAAATTTTAAGACATTCCAAATTTCTTCATGGAGAACGAAGCATCTAAATTCTTCCGTTTCTTCTACTAACACACACAAATAAGTCTTAATAAAACATAAACAGCTTAAGCTCCCTTGATCAACGGGATGCTGGCTTTATGAGCACGCTGTAGCTTGAAGTGAGCCATTACATGTCACACAAAGCTCTCTTGCGTCTCGTTGTGCTTAGTATAAATTACTCTTCAAACGTGTTACGAGAGTTATCTTTTCATAACGCTCCGAAGAGTTTAATATTGACAGATTTATAGATTTTGGCTTCATATAGGACCCAGGGTACATTAAATGGGCTTATAGAGTGAATTTAATTGAAATTTATCTGTAATTAAGTTCAAACTTGTTTTAACGATAAGTTCTATTTACTGTCGAGAAATAAAACTATGTAATTTATGTATTCAAGTAAACCATGAAAATGTGTCTACTTTAGAACGACCTGTACTATGTATATTTAAGTAAGGGTGTTTATTTTCTGCTTATTTTTAGAGGTTTCCTGCTTATTAAGATCTTTAATATCTTTCACACCAGAAAAATTCTTTCGAATAGTATTTTTGGGAAGCAAAAGGTATACACATCTTTTTTAAAACCTCCTGAAAAAAAAATAAGAAGTAATTATGATTTTAGAATCCCCCTCTCCTTCCCCACAAAAAAAAGAGGCCAGGCCGATTTTATATTTATTTTCAAGATTTCTATAATTTGATCCTAAAAGTTATTTTTCGTATTTTTTTAAAGCATTGACTAAGACAATAGAAAAAAAGCAACTGTAAACCACATCTTATTTCAAATTTAAACTCGTTAACCCTTTATCTACCGCATTATAAGTTACTGCAGATTTTTTCCATGCAATATTTTTTTGAATCACGTCATTGCATATTAAAGGATATACATTAACAAAATACTCAACTAAAATCCAGTTTTCTCAAATTAAGAGCTAAATTGCTTCTTTATAAAAGTTGTTAAAAGATCTGTCCTGACTTATGCATCAGAGACTTGGCCTTTGACATTTTGGGATGAGGAAGCTTTGGGAGTTTTCGAGAGAAAAATCTTACGCTGCATTCTTGGTGGGATCCAAGTGAATGGATCATGGAGAAGATCTAACTCAGAACCGTACAAAATTTGCAAACCACCTGATATTGTAAAATTTGTCAAATTACAGAGACTTAAATGGGCTGGTCATCTGGCTAGAATGAATGAAGATCATTGCTGCAAGGAAATCTTTCTGGCAAAGCCCATGGGAAATAGACTTTGAGGCAACCCCCGTTAAGATTGAGTGACTGTGTCGAAAAAGACCTAAATATTTTAAAGGTCAGAAACTGGAAAAAAGTTGCCAAAGGTAGAGATGCCTGGAGAAAACTTCTGGAGAATATCAGGGCCTACCCAGGGTTGTCGAGCCATTGAAGAAGATATACAATTATGAAATTTTTTATTATTTGGCGTAACAGGAAGTTTTTTTTCAAAAAGAATATCTTTTAAAATTTTTATAAAAAAACAACAAGATGAAAATTAAAAGAAACATCTGCATGTACTAGAACAATTTCTGAAAATCAAATTTTTCAAAGAAATGAAATGAAATAAAGATAGGTTTGATAATGTTATATTTAAAAACTATACATTTTTTATTATTTGGGATAAAACCTGGCAATAGATTAAAAATTAATTCTTAAAAATACTTTTACATTGATAATCAAATTTAAAAAGAATAAGATATTTTACACAAATCATTTATAAATCAAGAATATTTTATATATTATATATCAACAAAGAACCAATCATTTGCCTTATTTAAATTGGTTAATTGATTCTATGATTGTTTACTAATTTTCCCATTTCAAAATTACTTTAGAGATTTTGACGACGGACCACAATTTTCAGCATTGTCAAATAACAAGGATGAAAGCTGATCTGCTACTCCATTTTCTAAATTTTCACACCAATCCAATGCAAGGATTTTGATTTAACATACATCAGTACTTCTACTCTATGGGACTTCATTGGCCCCATCTCTCTCACCAATTGGTGAAAGACTTTAATGAAGCAACTGAAATGCATAAAAAAAGTTTTGTTCCCAGACTGAGTCTATAATGTGAAAAAGTTTTTGCAGTAGAGCGAATACGATAACATTTCTGTGTTACTGCATCTTTCCTCTTTTCTAAAAAAGGTTTTCCCTAAATCATTAGGTCGGTGGCTCACCACAGAGTCATATTTTGTGGGCATATGTAATTAGTAACCGGTGAGCGAAATAAATGGCGTTTTTTGAGTAGAGTATAAATATCAATTTTTTTTGGTTCGTTTTGCAATGAGTGCCACAGAGACTTTCGAAATGTTGAAGCATGTGCACGGCAGCCGTACATTACATCAAAACAAGTTTTTGAGTGTTATTGACGTTTCAGAGAAAGCAGAAAAAGAGTGTCGAAGGTGACGGACGCTCTGACCATCCGCAGGCTTCCCTCATCGCTGAGAAGGGGATAAAAGTTTCTGTGGTGGTATGTAAGACTGTATTTCTCCACCTTTCACTATTTGCGACCCAATATTCAATCAAAACTTTCAACGCGCCTCCCTCTACACAATAACAATGTATTGAATTCAAAAATACTATACTTTCACACTAAAGCTACAGTACGGCATTAACCTTTTAAGTGCCACCGACGTAGATAAACCTTTCGTTCAACCCAAGCGATAATTGCCCTGGACGTATATATAAATTATTCCAAAGTACGATCTTTTCAGTGCACTGCTATCCATAAAATTATTCCGAAGGCTTTGGAATGCAATAAAAGGCCCATGATTTATTATTTCAGAGGAATTCCTTTTTTTTATTCTTCTCTACCCCCCCCCCCCAACACACACGCGCACATGCACACACCCACTAGCATAGATGGCAGAATCAGTTGGGATATCCGAGGCCACATGCGAATGAATACTGCTCACTATGGATCCTAACCCTTGTTATCATGTTTTATAAGACCAATTTGTTAATTTACTTAAAAGTTAGAAAAAATTTTATCTATTCGAATAACAACCTGGTAAAGCCAATAATTTTTTTTTTAGAATTTATAAACGACACCAATAATTAATCGTATCGTGTGTTTAATATATTCATGAGAAACAGACACTTCTTGGTTAAAAGGGAGTCTCAAGACTGATTTGCATTTATTAGAGTAAAAAAGAGGATAGTTTGCTTTTCTTTTTGTTTTTACTCATGGACATTTTTCATTTAGCAGCAGAAAGAGGAACAATTCCCTACAGGGAATAAACAACTTCGAAAACATCTTTCTCTTAAAAGCAGAGAAGGTTTAAAAAAAGACTTTATTTTACTATCTTTATGTTAATATTAAATGAGGAATATTCAAACTATAGTAATCAAGAGAACTTATACGTAAGCAGTTTAATGTTCTTATTCAACTTGTATCTCTAAGGATTCCGTAAGGAATATTTTAATATCATTATGAATCACTAAGGACTTACTTTACAACTTGGATCTTAAACTAAGCTAATTGAATTAATGAATAAGAAGCTATATAAAAGTTTGAAAAATATCTAAACACAATTTTCTTTACAACTGGAAGTATCATTCTTAAAAGTAACTTTCTCAGGAAGTTTATTTAAAGATAAATAACAAAAAGTTTTTTCAAATGTTTAAGTTGTGAAAGAAGTTAAAATTTGGATCTTACAGATAACAAATGTACTCGAGAAACGGATAAAGAGTTTTGAATGCAAATTATTTACTTGAGAAAACTAATTAATATTTATAATAATTATTGCGAATTTATATCTATCTATATACACAGATATATATTGGAGAAAAATGACTCTCTCACTCATTTAAGCACTCTCACGCATCACGAGATCTTCAGAACTATTAGATCTTCAGACTTGAAATTTGGCAAACATGTTTCTTTTGCTGAGTAAAGATCCGCAAAGAATGCGTTTTGAGGAAATTGACTCCCAAGGGGGAGTTGCGAGAGCCTTATTGACAAATTCCCGTTTTGGAACGATTAGACCCCAACAGATTTAAAATTTGGCAAACATCTTACTTTTGCTGAGTAGAGATCTGCTACGAATGGGATTTGTGGAAATCGACTCTAAAGAGATAGGGGTGCGCGGGTGTTGATAAAAACTCCCGTTTTTAAGATATTAAACCAACAAACTTTAAGGTTATCAAACGTGTTTATTTTGTTGAGTAGAGACTCCTAAATATGGTTATTCTGGAAACTGACTCTAGGGGAGGCTTAAGGACGCGTAAAGCATAATTATACTTCTCTTAAAAATTCAAGTTCTGTTCTTTTTAACACGCTTTTATAAGTTTCACTTGTATATAACGGAATCTTTGAACTCAACTTTTACCCACTTTAAATGGTCAGATTAATTCGAAATTTTGCATGCTTATCAAGGTCTGATGACAATACAATAATTTCATAATTTTGTTCCGTTGTCCTGATCAGGACATCAGGAATAACGATTACTCAGATTTGGCGACTAATTCCATATACCACGTCTAGATTTGGCAATTTATTGCACATACCGTTTCCAGATTTGGTGACTAAAAGATTAAGGTTCAAACCTACAAAACGAACATACTTGTGATTAATAGAAATAAAACAAACAAAAAAGTTTTCTTTATGTGAGAATGGGAAGGGTGGGTGTGCGTCAGCAATTTCTTACCGTAATATAAACAATTGTCTAGTTTTTCTAAAAATGGAAATAAAAAAAAAAACTCTTGCATGTGAAAAAAAAACAGTTTATGCTCTAACTGCTAAATATTTTTTATTTTTATAAAGCAATACGTTTAGAAGTTAGGATACGAACTAATATTATACAATATACATTTGGCACTTAATATTTCTTATTAACACACTTTTATTAGTTTGACATGTATCTATAGAGACGGGATCTGAAATATAACGATACGGGAATGATCCGAAGCAAAGGTAAACGGAGAGAATAAATACCCTTTAGACCCGTTAACATATATTGAGAAACAAGACTAATTCCAGCAGCGATGTAACTCCCCCCTCCAGGCTCTAAATATCAAACTCAAGGATAAATTCAACAATGAGTAAATGATAGTTTGAAAACTAAAAAAAAAACATGCTTTTATTTTAAATCGAACTAAAAAATGAAAAATAAATTATAGTTAAAAAAACAACTAAAAAACACGTTTTTCAAGTGAATCGAACTAAAAAGTAAAAAAAAATAATTCTTAATACAAGAATAAAAGAATTAACGAGAAAATTATTGTCATTGGGTAAAAGCTTGGGGTGCTTTGTACTATATTTTTACTCTAACTCAGCATTTTGGAGTAGAACTGGTAAGAAATTATAACAATTAATATAGAGTACCCCCCGCTTTTACCCCAATGGCATTAATTTTCTCGTTAGTCATTTTATTCTTGTATTAAGAATTATTTTTTTACTTTTTAGTTCGATTCACTATAAAAACGTGTTTTATAGTTTTTTTTAAAACTATAATTTATTAAATCAAGAGGCGAGGACGATAAGAACGTTGTTTGAATTTTTATTGCTAGATGTTAGATATCAATAATTCAAAAAGAAAACAAAATAGTGTATAGTCATAGAACTTCAAGAAAACCAGCGAAGAGGGCGGATAACGGTTATAAATAACTTTATACTGTTTTTTTTTTCGTAATTTACATAATTTGATCTTTTCCAATTCTTTACTCTAAAGAAATATACCTCTTTAGGGTTGATCTTAAATTGAATATGATATGTTTCGAAATTCAGAGATGGAACAGGTACTGAAAAAATAAAATATGTTCCTCCATTCAACTTAAAGGGAGCTTTTTTTACTAAGGATATTTACATTTTCTACAAAGTGATTCTATTATTTTTAAATCATTTAATCTCTAGTCTTTAACATATCGGTGATCCTTTTTCTACCTTTTGTTAGAATATTAGATTTCTGCAAAATTTCAGTTTCTATATCTGTGGATATAAGAAAAGAAATTTTAAAAGTTCACTTTACTTTTTTCCGCTCTAATAAAAAAAATGCCTAATACACAGCAAAAGAATCCTTAAGAAATCCAACAATCCTCTTGAATTTCAACTTCTATCTGTTAGAATAACCAGATAAAAGACAATTGATTTCTGGAATAAAAAAAGAGAAAATAAAATCACATTTTCATGAAGGTGTACTCACCTTCTCATATTTTTTTCACCAGATCTATCAAAGTGTCGTTTTTCTTAGGATTTTCCCTACTTTGGCATGAATAAAGGCATTCACCGTTGTTTTTCCCAATAAAATATCTTCCATCTATGATTTTATTTTACAAATAGTGGTGTAAAATTTCATTTAGAAAGAACATTAATGAGAGAGAAATAGAGAATTTAATAGAGAACGCGTTCGGATAAATTTCTGTATTAAAAAAAATGCAAATATTTATAGTAGAATTTCATATTGGGACTCGAATTAAATCGAATTTTAATTTTTATATTTAAAAACAAATATATAGAAGAATTGATTGAACGATTAAAGATAATTTTTATTAATGCTCACTACGAAACAACACAGAAAAATGGTGTCGGGCCTTTTAATTTTGATTCAAGACTGAATTATGCGTATGTGATACTTGAGATGCATCTCTCTCTTCAAAATCCCATACTACGCCAACGAGTATCAGCAGCTTTTATGTACATCAAACCCATTACTCATCAGGTCTTTAGTTGCACTGCGAAATAAATGCAGAATATTTTTATAATTACTTTGTTTCAGTTAAATTTGTGACGGTTCTATCTGAGCTCCTTCTACTAATAGTCCCTTTGGGGAACTTTTGGTCATTAAAAATTATTTCATTATAAATTAAGCTTCGAAGAAAAAAATGTGATTATGTTAATTAAGGCTATTATACACTGCTGGCCACCGTAAATGCAACACCTTGAAGGAAGCACGAAAATAACATGAAATTTACAACATGCATTAGCAGAGGTGAGATATGCAAATGATTAGAATTTCAGCGCAGACACACATCACGCGCTCCTGTGACGCCACCTCAAAGTGCTATTTAAGGCGTGGAGATTTTGACGATTTCAAGTTCGGCAATTGTATTTTTCTTGTGGATTTTTCAAAAAACGATCAGTTATATCTCGTAGAAAACAGCGATCAGCTTTTGTTCAAGCATCCGAGTTCGACAGAGGAAGGAGTTTGGCCTACCGATATTGTGGATTACCTTTCAGGAAAATCGGTAGTCGTGTTAGACGAAATCACACAACTGTAATGCGGATATATGACCGTTGGATGTACGAGGGTACGAAAAACCGATGTGGTCGATCGCATCCACCTCAGTGCACCACTTCACGCGAGGACAGGCAAATTGTGCGCATGGCAGTGAAGGATCATTCAGTCACATCACGAACCATAGCAAAACGCATTGAGTCTGTAACGCATCGTTCAGTGTCTGCGTGTACCATTCGACGCTGTTTACAGCAGAGTGAACTGTCCGCAAGACGTCCATTGCTTGGTCTACTCTTGACGCAGAACCACAGACGTCTCCGCCGCCAATGGTGCGATGAAAGAGGGATGTGGTCGGCAGAATGGAATGAAGTTGTCTTTACTGACGAGTCACGCATCTGTCTGCAACTTCACGATGGTTGGATTCGAGTCTGTAGACACCGTGGAGAGAGGATGCTGAACAGTTGCGATATGCACCACCACACTGATCCTGCACCGGGTAGTATGGTATGGGGTGGTATTGGATATCACTCTCGCACTCCTCTAGTACGCATTGCCGGTACTTTAAACAGCCAGCACTACATCTCCGAGGTGTTGGAGCCAGTTGTCCTTCCTTACCTTTAGGGCTTGGCCACAGCCATATTTCAACAGGATAATGCACGACTACACGTGGCACGCATTGTCCAAAGGTCTTTCGTCAATCACCAGATTGAATTGCTTCCCTGGCTGGCTCGTTCTCCGGATCTTTTGCCGTTAGAAAACATGTGGTCCATGGTTGCTCAACGTTTGACCCAGATTGCACCCCCCAGCTGCCACACCAGATCAACTATGGCAACGTGTTGAAGCTGCGTGGTCTGCTGTACTACAAGAAATCATCCAAAATCTCTTTTAATAAATGCCGAGGCATGTGGCAGTGGTGATCTCCAACAATGGCGGCTACTCTGGCTACTGATTCTGGCAGAAACCACACTTCACAGAAGTCTATAAATTCAATAATTTGATACTTAGTCAACATGCTATCTACAAAATAAATTTTGTTGTGCTATATCTTGTCATTCTTGGTGTTGCATTTATGGTGGCCCGCAGTGTATATAGTCTAGGTGTCCAGGTTAGAGAGAGAGAGAGAGAGAGAGAGAGATAGGATAGACTGCTGTCGGAAGCTACCCCTCAGGTGGTCGCCTTCTTTAGGTGAGTACGGGTGTCACAATCCCGAGGTGCCCTAGTGATCTTTTCCTTTACCCAAGGGGTTTACTGTCTTTGGTTAACACGGGTGTCACGAACCCGGGGTACCCTAGTGATCAATCTCTATCTTCGACCCTCTTTCTTGTCATTGAATTTCTCATTTTCTTCCTTTCCCGTATAGATCACAGATTAAAAGATATTTAGTGTACTTATTTGAAATTTATATATATGTATTTAATTTGATTACTTATCCATTATTAACATATTTTTGTTTACATTTTGTCTTGTGTTAATTTAGTGTCTTTTTCTTCAGTTTATATAAATATTTTGCTTATGTTGATATTTCGTTTTCGACTAAAACCGTTGGTTTTCCGACCCGCGTGTTTGCCGTGTGCGGCGTCCCGTAAGGAGGAAAATGGTGTTCTGGGGATACCTTTGCTTTCCCTTTGGCCCACTCTTCACTGTAGACGGGTGGCAGGAGTGAGCCCGCTTCTGTCAATCAGCTGGTGATAAGTCTCTTCGGAGACATTGCTTTAGGGTTTGTGCTGCAGATAAGGGGTGGCGGGTTTACCCGTTGGATCCTCGCCCTGATGCTGTAGTACTATATTCTGGGTGTACTCCAGGTAAGCGCCGCGCCTGATGTTTGCCAGATGACCGGCACACTGCCTCCCTTGTTGGACTCCATAGTTAGAGGAGGCACGCCAGGATGAAGTCTATTTCGCGCATATGGATCCAATGCAGATGTGCCCGGATAAAGGCCTTATTTTACCCAATCTTAACATTGATCAGATTTCCGCTCATACCAGATTCTTAGTAATTACTCTTCCGAACAATGAAATGTCATCTAAATCGCCTTTTGCTATACAAAAAGCTCTCGTAGGAATAGGTGGTGATCCAAAATTTGTTAAAAGATTGCGATCAGGTGATCTATTAATTGAAACAAAATCTGCTATTCAAACGAAATACTTCCTTCTCGCAAAAATTTTCTGAATTCACCAGTAACAATAAGTCCCCATAAAACTCCCAACTCGTGTCGTGGTGTCATTTCTTAATCTCACCTTTTGACCACTCCTGAAGCGGAAATCCTTGATGGATTCTTCGATCAGGGTGTGATACAGGTCAGAAGAGTTACTATAAAAAAGACTCGTTAATAATTCCGACCAAACATATAATTCTAACTTTTAATAGCCCAAAACTACCGACAACCATAAAGGCTGGTTACCTAAACTGTAAAATCCGTCCTTATGTTCCGAATCCTCTGCGCTGTTTCAAGTGTCAGAGGTTCGGACATTCACAAACTTCCTGCCGCGGCCAACTAACGTGCTCTAAGTGTGCATCTGTAGGGCATTCTTCTACAGATTGCACTCTAGAGCCTAAATGTATTAATTGCTCTCGACCCCATACCGTCGATTCCAAACTTTGTCCAAAGTGGAAAACAGAAAAGCAAATACAAGAAATTAAAACTAATAAAAACATAACTTACTTAGAAGCCCGAAAGTTATTAGCCCCTCCTTCATCACAGACATACTCGCAGGCTGTTAAATCATCAATAACATCCTCTTCTACACAGACAGATGAAAATATCACTAAAATTATATGTCCACCTTTAAAACTACTTCAACAAGCTTCTGCACTTCCGAAACAAAATTTATCTCTATCTATTCCATCAGTCTCTACATCTTCAGCTCAAGAAGATCTCTTGCCATCCACATCTCCAATAGCAGCTACTATGTCAGAATCTCAGCTACCTATTCCTTATCTAATAACGTACTTTACACCACCAATAATATGTTTTCACCTATTGAATTCTCTTCCAAATCAACTGTTCAACCCTCTTCTGTTGTTGTTGAAACTCCCACCTGTACAACATCTAGTACCATAGCTACTACCTCCGAATCCAATAACTTACCATCAACAGATACAACTTCTGTATCTCAGGCTTCAAAACGTCACAAAAAAGGCGTCCTACCAAAAACATATCTAACACTGGAAAACCAAAAATAGAGATAAAAAAGGCACCCCATAAACCGAGAAAAAGTTCACCTATTCAAGACACCTCAGATGAGGACATGATTATGTATGACGTAGAAGAAGAGGTGGAAACACCGAAAAAGGATACAATAAAATTCTTGTCGGAAGAGTACTGGAAAAATGAGACCTGGAGACGGGGAGGATTTTTACACGTTGTTACTCCAAGAAAGAGTGAAGGAAAAACTGAAAAACGATTATTAACCCCGACGAAACACAGAAATTGAGATTATTTGAATCATACTTATCGGACTTGGTGGGGGTAATCCCCACGAAACTCTTGTTATATAAAACTTTTACCTGGATATAAAGATTTTTTCTTTTTTCTGAACTATTTTAACCTTATTTGACTTGGTGGTGTCTGCCCCACCAAAATCTGTTTGCTGTTTATTTGTGTGAACTTTTATATGCGAGAATTTTTAATGATTTTTAATATATTAACGATTGATTGGAGCAGATTAGCCGAAATCGGCTCTTGCGCCATTAAACCCTACATTCATTCACTCACTCACTGCTATCGAAGCTGAGATTAATCAAATTAAATGTGAATCGGGGATATTTAATACTTGATAACTGAATTACTTAAGGTGACGAATTGTCACTGAGATTAAATCCAGATTAAATAGGATGTCTCTTACAAAGTGATCACCTTGAGTAAGAGTGGTTAGTATTAAAATTTTCTCATATCTCGCTTACCTCGTTTATTGTCTGCATAGTGATTAATAGGGAGCATCTCTTAGACTGGATGGATTGAATTTAAGTGGTGATTAATATTGTGAATAAATTAGATTCTTTTGTTGAACTATGGCTAGTGTTCTTTCCAATCCTCCTACACCCTTAGGCGCGCAGGCGAGACTATTACAAATTTAGATTGAATTTTTGATTTTTTTGAATAAAAATAAATTTATATGTGAAGTTAATTTAGAAACACCTCTCATTTTTACTCAAATTGCTTTTCTCGAGAAATTATTTACTGCCAATTGAGTATAACACAACTATTAGAAATACGAGGCATGTCCATAAACTAAGTACATTTTTGTTCTACCGCAACCGCAGCTGTAGAATTGTAGTTCATTCATTACGCATACGTCTCTTGTTGATCGCGAGTATATTGACGTCATTTTGCTGGATTGTGTTGTTTTTACACATGTTAGTGAGAAATCAAAATATTTAAGACGATTGTCTAGCCCACCATTGCGTTTTGTAATACATTTTTTGAACGCAAGGAATGCTAATCCAACTGAAGTTCATCGTTATCTTTTAATGGTGAAACTGTAGTGAGTGATAGAATGGCGAGAAAGTGGGTAGAGAAATTGATTGATGGGTGTACCAATGTTCATAGCGATGCACATGGAATTTCGCAACCTTATGTTGTCAATGATGGTTTGGTTGTAAAAGTTAATGAGAGTATTCGTGAAAACAGACGGTTGACAATACGATTGCTTTGTGTTGAGAGTTTTCACAAAGACCTTTTTGGAAACGGCTCTCTTCTCTGGTGTCCTCTTCTCTTGAAGATAGTATGGACAAGTTAATTACCTGATATTAAAAATACATGGACAACGGAAATAGCTGAGTAGGAAAAAGTTCATGATATTCTCTTTTACATAAAAAATAAATTCTGTTTTTGGGAAAAGATTTAATATGCGAGATTTACCTAAGCAGTTTCCGTAGACCCCTCGCATGTGCATTAGGAACCATTTGTTATCAAATAAAAATATAAATATTTAAGGAGACTTGAATAAAATCACACACACACACACACACACACACACACACACACACACACACACACACACACACACACACACACACACACACACACACACACACACTCACACACACACTTTTCAAATATTTATGTAAACTGGAAAATTCCTCGAAATGTCAAGCTGGGAAGAAAAACGAAATACTTTTTTTTTTTACTTCTAAGTTTAACACTGATAAATGAATGGTAATCTAGGGTTTTTTTCCTACAATATTTTATATCCACAATTCATCATTTTCATTTAACTTTAATATTTAAATTATTTTTCTTCATCTAAGGTAAAATCACAATTTGTAAAATATACATTTTCGCATCTAAAATTTCTTCTATTAACATTTGGACATATTTGTAATGGACCTATGTTTACCATACAGTTACTATCGTTTCTATGATTTCATATTTCACTTATTTATGTTACTATTTAATAAAATAATTTCGAACTTTTAAAACCCTCCTGCATATTCTTAGTAGGGAATAAGTATTTTAATCAACAATAAATCTTTAGAAACAAAATTTTATCAATTATTGGATTACAGGTATTAATAAAGCAATAAACAACAAAAAATGGTAAGAAAACTGATTATTAATTTTCATTGTAAATCATCTTCGTAACAGGCATGAATTCCAAAATAACTTACATAAGACGGATGAAAACATATTAATACCTAAATTTACACAAATTAACATTTGAGTATAATCCCTGAAATATGGAAAATGCACACGATAATTCAGAGCCATAATGAAAGGATATTCGAACATCGATTCATTCTATAAACAGCAAACTGTATTCCATTTGCAACAATGCATGACGTAGAACATGGAAATATCATTTGCAGGATCTAGAGGATCTCTTGGGTCTTAATAGGGAAATCAGATAAGGATACATAAGGTCATAATTACGGGAGTCTTTTACTTATTCAAATTATTTGAAATTCAACGATATAAAATTCAAAAGTATAATAATACATCTGATGGAGGTAACATTATTTCGAAAGAGTAATAAAAGTTCTAACTTTAAAAGCATGTTAAATTTTTAAAAGAGAGTTCGTATTGTAAGAAGATATTATTCTAAAAATATAATTCTATTGAATTGGTGATGGTTCTAAAACTATTTTTAACTTTTAATTTCGAATACGTAAAGCCTCTTCTTTTGCATTGCTTAGCAGAAAGAATTAAACCAAATTGAATTATTAACTGTATTTAATTGCTTAGGTTAGATTGTCCAGGTATTGTGTCCTGATTTAATTGATAAAATTTTTCTGATCACGCAAATCTGGCTACTTAAAAAAAGTTCTGTTTCAGCAGAATTGACAAATGATGTAGAAACGGGAGTTTGCCCTTTTCGGAAAAACGATAGTTGTTTCATGATGAAAGAGTTAGATTCCAATTCACTAGCACATAAAAACGGTGAAATTGTCGAATCGGCCACTGGTTCGCCAAATTATGAAAAATCGTTAATTTGGCGTGCTTGTTGTGTTTGGAGTAGCAACCTACTACAACACGATCCACTTCTCCCTCACTGATTGCAAAATCAAAAGGTTACATATTTGCGCTTTTATCGATTTGGCGAGAAAACACTGGCGGATAAGTGGCTGATCGACAAATCAACCATAAAAATTTCTTTCAACAACTGTGGCTGACTCTTTGGCATTCCCCATAAACTTTTTAGATCCAGTTCACACGATTGTGCGGGTTAGACCCTTATCCCTTTAAGACCTGAAATATTTTTGTCTTTAAATATTACTTTCTTCTGATTGACAACACTATACTAACCCCAATGACACTGGAAAAAATATTAAAGAATTATGCTATACCCTCCCCCTCCCTGTAACGTGGAATGTTCCAGCAGGAACGTGCGGCTGAGTCTTGAAGGGCTAACAATAACATTCAGTGTTTACTGGTTGTGCAGTCGTTGAATTTCAGAATTATTGATATAATCTCTTTTTTTATTGCGAGAAATTGTTCTGACTATGCGTCGGTTTTCAAATATTTATAATTATTCAAAAGAAAAATTCCTTTCAAGCATTGTTGAAGCTCAAAAGTTATTTGTGTCAAGTGATTATTTCAAGATTCCACAAAGACGTATTTAAGATTTTAACATTTTTTGTGTGTTCTTTTTCGGCTATAAAAAACTCTTAACAGAATACATTTTCAAATAAATTTGGTTCTTTTGGCGTGCATAAGGAAATACAGAAATGGGGACTGCAAACGAATGAAATGTTGTTTGAATATTATTTAGTTGTGTGTGAATTAGCTTCTAAAGGATATTTTCTAATGGATGGTCAATTTCCATTATTTAACGTTGTATGAATGGTATCCCTGATTCTAAACGAAACACATTGATTTTATTTGCATGCAAAAACATTTATAAATCCGAAGAAAAATTTATGAAATTTTTTATTTAAAATGAATCCTTATTTCATTCTAACAGTTTTGATAATTAGCAACGTAATATACCATTAACTAACAGACGTGTATCATGAATTTTAACATTCAGTTTAAGATTAAAGGGGTAAATTCAATACGAATGTAGATACAAATGATATTATGTACCAATTATGGTTTTTTATGTTCCATAAAGAAAATTCCAATTTTTTTTTCAAAATTTTCTTGCACGATTTCATAGTAGCGAGGAACTATAATCGAGTTTAAAAAAGTTTTCGGAATAGGTCAATTGCAAGTTATTAAAAAAACAATAATTTAGTCTTATTAGCTTTCAAAGTACTGCCTCTTGCATCCACATTCAGTAGAACGTCGTTTATCTGAACGTTTATTATCCGGAGCGTCAAATATCCGAACCAAAGTCTGGATACGTTTTCGGACAGTGCAATGCTCAACAGTTATTTCGTGCGAGGCCAAAAGTGACAGGAAAATCTAAGGTGAGGGATATTTGGGGAATTTTAGTTGTGTGGGTGATTTGTTAAACATCTGCGCGGGATATTAGGTGAGTTTATTTCCAAGTGAAGAGGTGTATATGTTCTCCTTTGTTTAGTTGTGAACTGCTATGGATTCGAATTTAAAACGGAAGCGCAACATCTTGAACATAGACAAAACTTGAAATATTGAACCGTCTCGCAAGGGAGAAAGTGGAGCGTCTCTAGCACAGTTTTATAACGTTAGAAAGGCAACAATTTCTGACATAAAAAAGCAGAGAAACCATTTTAAATTTTGCGTCAAAACTTGACTCTGAACACGGTGCGAAGAATAGGAAAACCATGAGGGAAACAAACGAAGAAGAATGTGGATATCAAGTGCTAAGTGATGACGAGATTGTGACTTCCGTGCAAGAATCCGAGCCTGTCGACGATGAAACGGATGACGAGGACAAAAACAACGAAAGTAGCAAGGGGCCATCAAATGCTAACGCGTTTCTGCTTTAGAGACAGCTGAGGAGTGGTTCGAACAACAATCGGAGTGCTGTCTTACTCAACTACTGCTGCTCAAGAGAATCAAAGACCTTGCAGCGAAAAAACGAAGCTGTACAATGGTATGTTGGTACAGCGAAAAATAAGTGATTATTTTCCACAAATAAGGGTAAAATTGTTTTTGACAATATGTTACCTATCATCATAAATCTTTCCTGCCACTTATGTATTGCAGATCTTGAAGGTGAACTTCGTTCATAGGTAGTTCGAAATTTACTCTGTACTTACATTGCAGATTTAAATTCGATAAAAGTACACTCCACCTTGCTTTTTCCTTTGAAGTGAAGCCATTTTGAAAGTAGGCTGTTGCAAAACATGGAGGTTGCACCATCTTGTTAGTATTCTATTAATCAGAAAATTTAATCTTTGCTCTATGAAACATAAAAAACTGTAAACAAAAATCTTTATTTTTGATTCCTTTTGAAAGGGCAGCCACACTTTTTGGACATCCTATATATTCGGCAGCCTTCAAAGTATTGGGTTGTTAGGAAAGTAATTTCTATTTTTTCCGATATAGGATATAACTATTTTTTTCACATCCGACTTCACGCTTAAATCGCATAATCGTTATATACTTTGAGATCTGATATCGAAAGGGTTGTTTGTGAAAACTTCCAATTGATTCTACACCGTAGTTTTTGGTTAGTTTTCTTACAGATACGGAGAGCTAAAAGCAGCATTTTCGGCACACATATTCTACTTTTTGCTATCGAAAAGGTAAAAATGATGTTCAAGCAAGAAGAAAAAATTAGTCGATATTTATGAAGAAGATGTAATGACTAAGTCAGTGCTCCTCAAAATTTCAATATTTGTGACCCAATATTCAATCAATAATTTTCATTGCCCCCCTCCATACAAATTCAATAATACAATACATTGACACTAAAGCTACAATATGCCACCTTAACCTCTAAATTGCCACCGTCGTATATAAACATGTCGCTAAACAGGTGCGTTAAATGTCCCAGACGTATATATACGTCTTTCTGAAGTACGATTTTTTTTCTGTGCATTGATATTCATAAAATTATTCAGAAGGCTTTCGAATTCAATAAAAAAGCATCTTCTGTTTTTGCGAAGGATTTACTTACACCAGAGGTTTTTCTTATTTATTCTTTTCTTTCCCCCTTCCCCAATACGTCACATACGTACGCCTACGTAGAAAACGGAGGCATTGGGGAGCGAATCGTGTAATTTTTAATCTGAGGTTAAGATATTATTTATAAACCGTACAAATTATCAAGGTAAGTTGTAATTTTTGTAAGTAATTTTATATATGACAAACCCACGGGGGGGGGGGACTGGTAATTATTAAACATGTTCTTAACTTAGTATTGTTAAATTAATTATAAAATACATATTGTCCAGTACTGTTGCATTTATAAGAGTATTAAATCAGTGTAAATGTTATTTGTATTGTTTATTATGTTAGAAGGTATTTTGTTTTTGTTTCTTTCAGTAAAATAATAATTTTTTAAAAAAATAATCGCTCATTTTTGACTTTTTAATATGCTCGCGCCCCTAAGGAGGATTATCACGCACACCTAGGTGGGGTGCACACCACAGTTTAAGAAACGTTGCCGTACGTCGGTACCAAATATATATGTATATGTTCAAATAACATAGCCGTAAGACAGCTAAAACTGTTCCGAACAAAACTTTTACCAATTACTTTTTTCATTAAGTAATTAAGCAAAAATTTTTTAACAGGAACAATTTTAGAAATTTAATTTTTGACAAATGCTTTCTGAATTTATGATTACTTAAATTTCCTTTCAAGGGAAACAATATCGAAAACCTACTGCTTTTCAATTACACGAAACAAAGAATTAATATTCCAAACAGCTGAAATTCACGCATCAAAATAACATTCACGTTATGAATTTTCTCTAGGTTGAACAGAACCATTAAATGTCGCATAAAACTCTATAGCCTCAGGATATAAACTGCATAGATTATTCCTTGGTCTAGATATGAGTTATCTTTTCATAACGCTTCGAAGAGCTTTACTCTTGAAAGCTTTTATGAATTCTTCTCGGGATAGGAAGCAAGATGCCGTTAAAGGATGCCCAAAAGATTTGTTTAATTGAAACTTATCTTTACTTAAATATAATTCGGAAACCCCAGCCTTGTTTATTTTCTAGAGATAAAAGTTTATTATGTGTACTGCAAAAATAAATTTAAGAGTATCTTTGTTACAGATTTTGATGTTTAAATTTATAGTAGGGTGAACTCTTAACATAAAAGTCACCCGTTTGATATTTTTAAGTAAAATATTTCCTGTTTTTAAAATAATAAGTTGTTTTTAAGAAATTGTTCAAGAATGAATACATAAATCCATGAAATGCTCGTCCAAAAAAAATATGTAAAGTCAACGTTTGCTTGTCATTAATTGATATATAATATTGTTTCAAAATTTAATAGTTTTTTTCTCTCCAGTTTTTTAAAAATCTTAATTAATAATTATCAATTCAATATTTAGAAACTGTTTTTACTTACTAATCTTTTCTAATTCTAGGCTAAATGTGCAATGAATATCAAAATTTGGAGCATAAGTGTAAAAAACTTGAATATTCTTATACACCTAACTCCCATATAGCATGCTAAATGATTTCGAATCTATATATATAATATATGTAATAATTCACTCTAGTAACCTTTTAAATATCCTACAATTCTCTGGTCCAGTCCTTCAGGGCAACTGTTTAATTATTTTAACTAGCTACCCGTCTAACGCGATCCTTTTTGATGTGTATCCGCTCCCAGATCATGTGATTTCTTGCTGAGCATAAATAGTAAGATTTCTGGAATTCACTCCGCCCTTCTTGTTCTTTGACTGCCTTCAATATGTGTAACCGGCTGCAACTTGGTTTGTGTTTTGTGTCCTCTTCTTGTTATGTTGGAATGCTATATGTTAAATGTTCAATAAACCATATTTACTATTTCAAAGGATTGACTGGACAAAAATATAACATCAACCACTTTAAATAATAATCTTATTAAGAAATCCCTTCCATTGGCGACGTCGTTACATATATATATATTTGGCCTCACATTTTAATTAAATTTTGCTGTTGTAGTAGTTATATTTGTTGTAATGGATGAAGCTTGGTACTTTTGATCTGCATTTATTTTACTTGTAGAAGACATCACTACATATATAACATACACACGCAAATAACGCGATACAACAAATAGCGGAGTATTACTATGAATTTCGAACACAAGAAGTGGCCTCAGTTTCCCAGAAAAATTCAGTTTGTGTACAACATGCCAACCGAAAGTTCCAAAAATCATATGATTTCTGTGAAATACTCCTCTGATTGGTCGAAAGACATCGAACGATGTAGGTTATATAACTCCTGATTTAAAAACGCTGGGCACATAATTTCAAAGTGTTAAAGTTACAGTTAAATCATGTTAGGCGGGTAAACTAGTAGTTGATTTTTTGTGGGAAATCCTGAAGGGCTAAGGACCATTGCAAATTAAAAGCGAGTCATGAGAGAAGCAATTTTGTCCTTTAGAGAGTTAAAATTGAAATGAGATCTACTATGGAAAAAGAAAAGCTCAACAGTTTTATGTTGCTATGCTAGTGCTTCTCAACCTTTCATTGTTTGCAACCCAATATTCACTCATAATTTTCATTACGCCCCCCCCTCCATACAATAACAATCAAATGTCATCAATCATATGATACTTTGACGCTAAAGCCCCTCGCTCAGGTAGTACATTAATTGCCCCGAGGTATATATACGTCTTTCCGAAGTACGATCTTTCCTGTACACTGCTATCCATACAAATATTCCGAAAGCTTTGGAAAGGAAAAAAAGTGATCTTAACAGTGTTTGCGAAGGATTTACTTACACCAGAGGATTTGTTTATTTATACCTTGTCTTCCCCCTCCCCAAATACATTACATATGCGCGCCTACGAAGAAAACGTTGCAATTGAAAGGGAATCGCGAATCTTTTAAACGACAGTTTAAGTGCTTAATTACAAACTGTACAAATTAGCAAGATAAGTGTCAATTTTGGTATATAATTTTTTTGTATATCAAGCCCATGGTGTTACTAATATTTATTAAAGTTGTTCTTAACTTAGTATTTTTAAGTTAATTATAAAATACATTGTGCAGAACACTGATACATTTATAAGTTTATCATATCAGTGTAAATGTGTATTCTATTTCTTATTATGTCAGAATGCATTTTGTTTGTTTATTTTCCGTAAATTAATATTTTGTAAGTTATTTTTTTTCACCTTTTCAATAGGCTCGCTCCCTCCTTGAGGAGTTATCACGGGCTCACCCCACAATTTGAGAAACACTGTGCTATGCACGTAAAATGATATTACAATGGAAATTGCTTACATTTATGCCATTAATTATTTTGCAATGATCAAAGCTCCAAGAAAACCTTTGTTTACAAGTAGATAGGCAATGACTCTGCAAAGAATAAGGATGTCTGAAAGTAAAATATAGTACAGCGATAAGTGATTAAAAGATAACTGACAAGATAAAAACAGTTCATATAATAATGTGTATTCTATACTGTTAATGCAAACTATATATGAATTCACTGTACTAATTTATAAAACTAGAGGGGGTCTATGATGCCTCAAGATAAGCAATAAAACAAGAATTGCCAAACCCTGCCACTATCCTTTTCTTACGGCTGCTGGTTGCAAGTCCAGGAATCGGTGGGTCTGAAAGTGGTGGATAATGGAAAGGCTGGCCAAAGAGTAAAAACAAATAAAGGAAAAACAAATAAGAGAGTAAAGGAAAAATCCCTCCCGAATCAAAAGTAACTAAGTAAGAACTGAGGTAGAGGGGATGCTCTAGAAATACAGGGGGCGTAAAATACGAATTGCCTAGTGAAATCTGCTGGTTAAACTGTTTGATATAGTCATAAAAAATGATGTTTATTGTGTGCAAAGAAGTTAAAAGTTGATTTACATTTATCAACATAGGGTAAAATATCTCTTTGTCTTTCATTTTGCTTTTATATAAAATAACTTTTTCAAAGTGGCAGAAATTGAAGCAATTCCCATGTGGAATTGCTTTTTCCTAAATACAAAAAAGGATATTGCAATTTCTTTTCATCGTTTGTAGATTAATATTGAAGGAATAATATATTCAGAGCAGCCAATCGAAAAATTTGCATATAAATAGTCGTACATTTTTTTGTTTTTTATTTCCAAAGTTAATGCAAAAATAAAACTTTATTGTAATATTATTACATAATCACCAAGTTTCTCAAAGGGACTACAGCATTATAATTACTTTCTTACAAATTCCGTGATATAAATTGTCTAACGATTCTATATGTAAATTCGAAAGCACAATATAAACATTGCATTTAAAAAAGTTTTTCCAAAAGTAATTATTTTGCAAAAAACGACAGAGAAAAATAATAATAAAGAAAGAAAATTATTGAAAAATAATAAATAAATAGAAGATTTAAACTTATTATTTTTTTAAACTTTTATTACCATTGCACTTTGAAACTGCACAAGGGCTTTTGGCGTGCGCACATAGTTTGTACTACTATAACTCTCCAATCGTAAGGACTCTGAAACTTTAAATTTATTGTAGAATATATCTGAAAAGAAAATTGCTTTTCCATGGACCTAACCACATTTAAAAAAAAATATTTAATTACTTTTTAATCACTCGATCTAATTTGTTGTTTTATACATTATTTTACTACATTATAGCATGATAAAAAAAATCTCTGAATAGTATTAAATTTCAATAAAATTTCGAAACCCTCTTTGAAAAATAAGAAAAAGAAATTCCAAACTTTCGAGCATTTTTCTTACTCGAGTAATAGAAAAAAAGTAAGAACTATTGCAAAAAGTTTTCGAAAAAATTGCATAATGCTTTTGTATCAAAGATCCTAGGTAATGGAAGAACTAGATAAAAGAAACATTGCAAAATTCGCAAAGGAAACAAGAGGAATTGCTGTTGTAACTCAAGAATACTAGCTGCACACTTTCTTCATCCATCGTTCTTCTTTGGATCTATCAAAGTATCATTTATCTTACAATTTTTCCTATTTTGATGGCAAAGAACTGATCTACAACATTTTTTCTCTGTAAGAATTTCCTCTTTTAGAATTTATCTCTAAGAAGGATCTGTTTTAAAGGAAAATCACATTTCTTTGAAATTTTCTTGTGGTTTCAAAACTTTGGAGAAAATATACAAGGATACAAATTCATACAAAAAAACCTTTTTTTCTAAGGTATTGCGTGAAAAATATTGTATTTCCCTCTTAAAAAAACTTTGCAATATATTTTTGAATAAAAAGTTTTGAATGAAGTACAATTTTAATTGAATTTTCACTATGAGAACTGAATTTATCTTAACGTAGAAAATTGAACTAAACGCATGCTTAGTCTCTCTAGATCTCTATGCGTATCCTTAATTTTTCAATACTAGTTATTTTAGCGCACGCACACATTGCATATTTCGCTATGTCTTATTACCTTTTTCTGAAATCGGTAAGCATCTAAAACAGCGATACTCAACTTGCGGCTCACCGCGCCTTTTTAAGTGGCCCGGTCATTGCCTATTGCTCTGAGAATTTCACTTATTTAAGCACAAAGTATTAAAAATTTGGTGGGAAATTATTTGTCAAGAAATCAAATATATCAATTTTGATTTTTGCTATTGATATCGTACGGGTGTGAATGAATATTCTTTTTCTATTTGTAATGGTTACAGTTAGTGATAACAGACAACAGTAGAGAAGCTACAATTTTATGGGTGGAATTAATTTTTAACAATCTTTCACATCTTGCAAGCGAAAAATATTCGAAGAAAATATATCGTTTCAAGACTATTGGGAGGGTGACTAATTTGTAGTGAAAAACAAACATGGATTAGTAATTGTTTGATTTGTCACGAAAGATCAGTATTTAAAAAATACCAATAAGCAGGATTCATTCAATGACACTTTTCCTCGAAGATTCTTTCAAGAAGTGATATATAAATAGGCTTTCTTGAATAATATTTGCAACAGCAACAAAATGTTTTGCCAGTGGTAATATCACGGTGGTAACAAAGACCCTCCTATGAAATTTGGTTTGTTATTGGTAATCATACTAAACCGTTTACTGATGCAGAAATGGTGAAGGAGTGTTTCTTAAAAGTGTGTGCTTCTAATTTAGTTTTAGTGACAAAAATAAAAAAAAATATAAAAATAATACTTAAAAAAATCAAAGCAGGAGTTATAATATTTTGATCAATTTCCACATTTTAAATTTCCAATCTTATCTTGGTCTCAAAGCATTTTCTCCTCTCATCCCTTTATGCTCATGTTGCGGCCCACGGGAAATAGCCAACATATGTATTCGACTCAGTAGAATAGGAGGTTGAGTATCCCTGATCTAAAATATAAATAATCCCCTGTAATTGACTTAAATCAGCGATTCTTAAACTTTTGGATTAATATTCATAATCGGAATACATCCATAGTATAATTACATTACATGTCCTAGTATAAGTACATTACATGTCCTAGTATAATTAATACATGTTCTAGTAATATGTTCTAGCTACAATTTAGTGATCTAGACTAGGATGGCACATCTGTCTTGTTTTCTACTAGGGCTTTCGGAGTCTGTAAAAGAGGAAAATATTAACATTAAATGGGCCTTCACAAACTTCTTAGAAAGATGCTGAGGACACCCGGGGGCCGCAGACCCCAGTTTACGAACCACGGATTTAAATCAAATATGATTCGACAGTGTACTTAGTTGAAGTGATGTTAGTGATAAACTCAATAGATTGCAAACAAGTGGATTTTTCCATAACAATGGTATAATGAATCGGTTAAAAAGGGTGTTCATGCAATACTTTGAGTTTTTTAAAAATATTAAATGACTAGCTTTCATGGCCCGGCGTTGCACGGGCTTATACTGAGGGTATAACTTAATACCCCCATGTTATTTTCTTCCTTTTATTCTAACGCCAACACTTTTGTGGGGTTTCACGCGTACGATGTGAGTGCATGTCCCGTGAGTGCGTGTCATGGCTTCGTTGCTTAACATTTTCCCTTCTCTTAACAAATTCTCGATCCTAGTACCACTGAAGACCCGCAGTGTAGGGGAGCGATGCACGTAAAATCTGTCGAGAGCTCAAACGTCCACCCGCTGGTGTGGTGTGGTAGTTAGGAGAGGGGGTGCCAGCTCAGGTGTCGTCCGCGTCACTTGACGATGGTTCAAAATTACGTGGACCGTCCCCAAAAGGCCTCGTGTAGCTGAACAGTATGACGTTAATATTCACTCAATCTTCACAAATTCAGCACTTCCAATATTATTTTCCGAAATTACTTTGATTTCTTTGTTTCTTTCCTCTCCGCTTAGCCCGGCGTTGCACGGGCTTTTACCGAGTGAATAACTTCACCCTCATGGAAATTTCGTGTTTCCCTCAGGCCGATAGCACCTGTGTGTGTGTGTGCGCGTGC
>BMAO01018467.1:0-37542 GCA_019973975.1 Trichonephila clavata | reverse complement strand
AAATGTGAAAAAAGACTTCTAGTCTCGAACCCGGGCCCCCGAACAGGGGTGGACCCCGATTTCGACAAAAAGCCCCGCAACTCCGGAGCTTACACGAATTTACACGAATAAAGACCCCCGGTCGACAGTACGTGTCAAGTTGAATCTACGTGTACAATTTCGTGGCTTTGGGGTCAAAGAGGGGTTCCCAGGTTACCATATGTTTTTACTAACTCGCTTTTTTGTATATCCGTTCGGGTGGAATTTTGTAATTGATTTTAAACCAACTTCCCGATGAGCTAAAAATTTGAAATTTGGACTATAACTCAGAAGTAGATGAAAATGATTATAAAAAAACATGGTAACTAAAAATATTTTTTTTTATTAAGAAAATTATTTCTTAGGAGCTTGATAAATTTACCAACATTTTTTAGTAGGAATAATAAATTGTCTTTGAAGTAAAAATCATCTCTCAAACCCCTGTGTTTTTTTATTAAACATAAACATTTACAAAACATTTATTAAACATTAAACTCTTTAAATGTTTGATTGACCTTGCTGTCTGTCGGTTGGGTCGCGTAGTTGGTTTGTCGCTGGCCTTCTGCACCTAAGGTTGCAAGTTCGACCTCGGCCCATGGCCGCGGTAGCTGAGTGGGGTCAGGGCATCGGATCATGACTAACGTGTCAGGAGTTCGATTCCGGTACCACTGAAGACCCGCCGTGTAGGGGAGCGATGCACGTTAAATCCATCGAGATCTCTCAAACGTACTCTCGTTGGTGTGGTGTGGTAGTTAGGAGAGGGGGTGCCAGCTCAGGTGTCGTCCGCGACAATTGACCATGGTTCAAAATTACGCGGTCCGTGGCCAAAAGTCCTCGTGTAGTAGAACAGTGCGATGTTAATATTCACTCAATCGACCCCAGCCCAAGTCGGTGGATTTTCATGATGCAGAAAATCAACAGCGGCCTTGTTGTATGATTATGCAGCATGAAAAAAAAATCCCTTGAGTTTACGTTTCGCTTGGGTGCTCTCGGAAAAATTAAATTCCTAAGTACAATTTCGCATCGTCAGAGTTCAGGTGCCTTTCTCAGGGGAGGAAACTGGGCGTCAAAATTACTTGCGGCAATTGGTATCGCCTATATGGGGCCGCAGTAAAAAATGATATCACCTTCATGGGGAATGTTCAAGGTCTGCAAAGGTAAGAATAACAATCCGCAATCCCATTGGAGGGGGAAAAAAGTTTGCTGTGTCTTAAACTCAATTTAATCTTTAAAGTGAATACGTTTTTTGTTAATTTTGTGAGACTATGAAAAAATAGCCAAGAAAGTTGTACTGCATAACCTTACAACTATAATCATTTGCCTAAATATGTCACTTAAAAATAAAATTTTTAACATTACACACATAAAATCGTCTTCGATGAAATAGTGTATATTATGGGTAGGAAGCTTGCTTTGACGGGCCACATTGTGGGAGTGGAGGATACCGGAGGATTGAACCTATTTTTAATTATTAGATTCATAATAAGTATAAGTTAAATGAAATAGCGGCAGTTTTATTCAATTTATTTGTTGTGCTAATTTCATATTATCCATAGCGGTAAGAACATTTAATTTTAGAACCAGCTTTTTAACAAATGTACCCAGTCACACTTTTCTACGTTTTTGAAGTGAAAACTTCTTTAGCGGCGTCATGCACTTTTTGGTAGGGGAAAATCTTATGGGTTCGCGTCACCGACATGCTCTGACTGGCGCACGCGCAGTGTGCTGTTCGCTTCAGACACTTTTTGGATGGGTGACCGACATACTTATAGCAGTACATCTGTAGGTATACAGCTGACGTAGAGTGCTGTGTATATCTTATAAGTGAAATTGAACGGATTTAGTGAAAAGTTCAATGTGTATATACTGTGCATTGCTCGCTGCGATTCCGAGAATGGGCAATACATATTAATGTGGTTGCCGTTTATATTTCGCCTGGAAAATCTATGAGACAGATATAACCATTTTTATTCGAAAATTTGATGATTTATACAAAAGAAGGATCTGAAATACTCGAAAAATGATTTGGCGAAAAATATGATAATGTACCGTTGATTTTAAGTGGAGACTTCAATATTAACTTTGCAGATGATACAAATCTACCACTAATTGAATTTCTAAAAAACACTTAATTTAAATATGTCCAATGATTGAAAACTGAGTACTACTAAATATAAAACGACGTTTCATACATTTGAATCAAACATTTTCCTTTCTTACTTTAGTTACCATAAGCCTATTGCATCTTTTTTAAAACAAAATGAAATAGTTGAAAGCACAAAAAGTCTAAGTATTGTTGAAATTAATGATGCAAACAATTAATGTTAAAAATCAAGTACATTGAAATTTATGTAAATACAAATGCTATCCATAAATAATATATGATTGTATATTAATTGTTATTTCAATTTAATTGTATTTATATTTTGTCATGATCTCGTACAGTCCCCGTAATACATTTGAATAATAAAAAAAACCCATATAAACATGCATTTAGTTGTTGCTGGGAGTGTCAATAGATGTGAAAACCAGATTGATGTTGATAATTTTAATTCAAACATTATGAAATTTCAAATTTTAATTCTAAAAGTTCTAAGTTTTCACTTCAATCGGCAGTTTCTATAACTGCCAAAATTTTTTCTTCTTAAATCGCGAGTGAGATTGCTTGTTTGAATTCTTACGACAGCCCGCAAGTTTATGTCATCCATTTTCAATCTATATTTACTGTTGTCGATCTTGTTGCAAGAAAAGTTTGCTCACAAATATCTGTCGAGCAAAATATAAAGAACAATTTCCCCGCAAGTTTCTTCCTACATGGAAATTTTTCAGCCGCCAAAGATTTGTAAAAGTCAATTTCATAGCTTAAAACATTTTCTTCACACAGTGATCTGACTGCAAGTCACTAAGTTCAAGCTGCAGCTCTTCAAGTGCTGTACCAACATCAGCAATAATGGAATAACAGAGCGAATTGAATTCAAGTTTAACTTTCTTGGCCACACAGTACCCTACAAATATCATAAATACCAATTAAAAATTTTTTTTTTTGCATTTGGTTGCGGTTTATATCATTGGGAAACTTGCCACCAAATTTCAGATCTGATAACAAATTAATTTTTAAGATATTCTGAGAATTCAATAAGATTTCTGAACCTAGGTCTTGGTTTCGGTTTCATTTTAGGGCGCATTTTTCTACTCTTAAATTGAATCAATAAAAAATATTTTTGAGCACAATCAACTCTTTGAGCGTGAAATGGTTATTTTAATTTCAATTTTCATTACGGAAATCATTTCTGCTTGATGATATTTTGAATTTTCATAGTTACTTAATTAAGATAGATTTCAAGGCCAACTTTTGTTTCAAAAAATAGTTTTTATAACTTAGAAGCTTCATCATTAATCTTTCCTGTTGAGAAAATGTCATGACCAAAATGTTCTCAGGTGGCTGTGCGAAGCAATATTTCGAAGAGATATATCTAGAAATCAGCCCTCAGCTGTGTGTGTGATACTGCAATTAGACTTCCAAATACAAGTATTCTGAATTCAAGTATTACAAATAAAACTGAATATTTCCATGATGTACCAAACTTCATTACAGTAAACATATTGTAGTACTATATTTTAGAGTATTTTAAAGTTGTTTTTTTATCCAAGACTGCAGATTGGTATTTTTACCATTGCAGACCTAGTACATCCCCAAGAGCTGGTATCACTATTTAGTGCGGCGCCGTATAGGCGGATACCAATCGCCGCCGGTAATTTTGACGCCCAGTTTCCTCCACAGAGGGAGGCATCTGATATCTGACGATGCAAACCTATACTACGATTTAATTTTGCCGAGAGCGCCCAGGCCAAACAAACGCTCTAGGGTTCTTTTACATGCCATACGAAATGGCCGCTGTCGATTTTCTGCATCAGTAAAATCCACCGACTTGGGCAGGGGTCGAACCCGCAACATTAGGTGTAGAAGGTCAGTGACAAACCAACCACACCCCTCAGGTGGCCCTCCGTGTTTTAAAATTACGCACCAAAAACTCAAACTTGCTAAACAGCTTCAATTTAAATCTGAAAAAAAAATTAAATTTTTTGTACAAACCTGGTGATTTGTAGCTTAAGGTATCCGACTACCCTAAAATTGTGAATTTTTCCAAAAATTTACAATTTTTTTTATGACTTTATTTATAGGCCATCTTATTAGCTTTATAAAAATACCAAGTTTATTATTTTCCCTTTACTAGAACAAAAACTACAAGTGTTTTAGTAAAAGCAGATGTGCCATTACTTTAAACAAGATGTCATACTTTAAAACGCTTTTTACTCGAAATGGTTTTTTTTTTTTTTTTTTTGAAAATGCTCAAACAGAGCCAGGGAGTGCTAAAAAAGTTTTGAAAATAATTAACTGAAATTTTTTGGATATGTTCTGTTTTATAGTAGAAGTGTTTTAACCTTCATATTCCTCAAACACTGTTTTATTACAAAATTTATAGTCCTTTGTTAATATAATCACTGTTTTTTAAAGTAATTTCATATAATAACTAAGTTAAAGGGCTCTAGTTTTTGTAAAAATTAAAATCTCTTTTATCCTGATGGTCATTTCAAAAATGAATAACATAGCAACACATAAGAATTGAAAATTTGTTCATAAACTTTTGGTACAAAATGGGCCCCGTTTATGTTATTTTTTGTAAATTTTTACCAGCATTTCTCCATTTTAGTAACATAACTTCTTTTCTCTTCTTAATTTTAGCATATTTTTCTTCAAATGTACTAAAAAAATCTAAAAACCACAAAAAAAAAAAAAAAAAAAAAAATCCCATATCTCCATTTTTTCAAAAAAAAAAAAAAAAAAGTTGTCGCAAGTGGTCGGATCTCTTAAGTTAGTATCATTATTTTGTACAGAAAAGCTTTGTGTTTCAAAACTTTTGTGAAAATATTAGTTTACGATTAGGCTTAATAACCTGTCGTCGTAACAAATGCTATCAATATTATGAAAAAATATATTTTGAATTAAAAAAAAATATTTTCAGTCATATTTAATTAAAGTAGTGTTTTAATGTAAAACACACACATTAGAAAATAACATATTAAAAAATTGGAGTTTTACGGGCATTATAAGTTTTTGTTTTATAACTTGAAAAACTTTAAATGCGTTTTTCTCAGACTTTTAATTTTGAAGATATAGGCGTTTTCAAAACCCTAGGGCTTTTTTTCTGTTCAAGGTTGAATCTTGAAATTTTTTATACAATTCCTAAACGTATGTTCTATAAAAGTTAGTATGGATTTAGGTCTGAGATGCCTAGTTATTTTTTTTTTGTTTTTTTTGTAATGCTAAAGTTATATTTTAAAAATTTTCGTGTTTTTTCCAGGTGCAAGAAGGTTTCCAGGTTAATAATTGTTTTTGTAAGAAAAATAATTATTAAAAATCAACAAGGGAACAAATTTTCAAATCCATACTAAGCTTTGTTTGCAATAGTATAAGAAACAAAAATCCCTTTAATTGATTTAAAAATTTTAAAAATTAAACATTTTATAAAAATTTGAAAAAACTTCAAAATTTTTTAAAATTTTAAAATAATGGCTGGTCAAACTGATTTTTTACTTTCAGAATCAACTTAAGGTCTCCGACTACTTGTGACAACTTTTTTTTTTTTTTTTAAAAAGCAGGTATGGGGATTTTTTTTTATGTTGTTGTTTTTAGATTTGTTTAGTATATTCTAAGAAAAATATGCTAAAATCAAGAAGAGAAAAAGAAATTATTTCTAAAGTAATGAGGAAAACTTTGGTGAAAATTGACAAAAAATAACGCAAACGGGGCCCATTCTGTACCAAAAGTTTACGAACAAATTTTCAATTTTTCAATTCTGATGTGTTACTACGTTATTCATTCTGGAAATTACCTTGAAAAAAAGAGACATTTTAATTTTTTTTTACAAAAACTAGAACACTTAATCTTAGTTATTATATGAAATTGCTTAAAAAACAGTGATTATACTCACATAAGGGACTGTAAATTTTGTAATAAAACAGTGATAAATCTGAAGGTTAAAACACTTCTACTATTATACAGAACATACAAAAAATATTTCAGTTTATTATTTTCAAAACTTTTTGAGCAATCGCTGTCCCCGTTTAATCATTTTCTAAAAAACACATTTCGAGTAAAACGCATTTCAAAGTATGACATATATCGTGCTTAAAGTAATGACATCTGCTTTTACTAAAACACTTGTAGTTTTTGTTCTAGAGAACAGAAAATAATTATCTTGGTTACTTTTATAAAGCTAATACGATGGCCTATAAAATAAAATCATAAAATAATTGTCAATTTTTGGCAAAATTCACAATTTTAGTGTAGTCAGATACTTTAATAATACATAAATTATTTTCACTATTACTTCCTCCAAAAATTTTTTTTGAAAAAGGGTACCGTGTGGTCCTATTAAAATCTTGAAATCTTCTTGCGGTCTTGTCCTCCAAACTCTGCACGTGATCTCTTAGTAGAAACACTTTTGGTACTTTTTCATAAAAAATGAAAAATAAAAGACGAATCTTGGACCGATCAGGAAAGAAATCTCAGTTCAAAGCGGATTTTCTGACCGTCATGGAGACCCTCTAGTTACCCACCCTTCCCTATACAAAAGGAAAACTCTTAATTTTTTCCCCTTCTTTTTCTTGTGCTGAGTTGCTTTTACGATTTTCTTTTCCCTTCTCCCCCCCCCCCCCTCTTTCTTTTTTGAATAGATGGATAAAGGATAGTCCACTTTAAGACTAAATGGATTTTGCTTTCGTAGCCCCCAAACCTTTCATTTTTCCTACCCCTAACTTTCACATTCCCCCTTAGGTTCCCTTTCCTTTCTGGTTTAAAATGTAAGAAAGGGATACAATAAAGGCATTCTTTTGTCCGTAAATCCACTTCTCAGTTTGATTGATTTGAAATCACAGCTGTTTTTCACAGGTGTGTTCGAAGCAGTTGAGAGAGCTTTCAAAAAATTAACGTCATTTTCGTACTTTGCTAGAAAAAAGTACTAGCGCCGCCATCTGTTGTACCTGATTGTAACTATGACGGAAATAACGCAAAATAAATTTAAAATTAAAAAATAAAATGTAATTAATGAATTAATATTTGAAAAAACTGTATTAACATCATGTGCATTCCCTACAATTTTAAGAAAATTATTTGAACTTTGATTGGATGAATAGAAAGTATTTTAATTACGATTGAAAATTTGAACAAGATAAATATATAAATATATTGAGAGTGGTGAGCTAATTAGTAGAATTGAAAAATGCGCAGCATATTCAGATGTGGATTTGAAAAACACAGTGAGGTTACTTCATAACGATTATGTAACAAAGGCAATCACGTGTTTTTTATTTTTTATTATTGAATTTAAAACTGTTAATAGATTAGTATACTGGTCAACTAGTATGCTCTACTTGTAAAATTTAGATAAAATTTCAGATTTGATAATTGAATAATGATATTCAAACAGTGGCGCACACAAGGAGGTAGGGGGTTTCCCGGATCCGGAAGTCCCTCATTGCCCTTGTTTTTATTTTCGATTGATTATAATTCTACGTACACAGTACGCAAAATTTTATTAATTAATTCTAATTATTAATTCAATAATTAATTTTTTACTGTTTCTTGTTCCATAAAATCGAAAAAATCTAAAGAAAATGCTGGGCGGCGTATTGGAGCATGATACCAGAATGGTAAACTTTCGACCCTGGACCCCCCCCCCCCCCCGCTTGAAAAATTCCTGTGGGTGCCACTGTGTTCAAATATTAAAATTCTTTAAAAACTTTTTTTTTTAAATTAAAAAAAAAACTTTTATTATATGGTTATTTTGAAATTAGGTGCATTTTATTTACTTGTGTGCATTATTATTGCTTACAAATTTTTCATTTTAAGAGAATCTGCAAAAAGCAAAAGTTGGCAAGCTCGTGAACTGATTAGGCGGAAACACGTGATTGCACTTATCATGTGACTATGATGTCAAATGAATTAATGAATTGATTGACTGGAAAAACGTTGTTACAGTTATCACATGTTTCATATAAATTTAGACTATTTACAACGGACTTATAGTTATACCCCACAGACCAGAAAACAACTTAGAAGGATGGATTTTTACCAACAATAAATATATCATACAATAACTATGATTCGTTTAAAATGATGCCGTTGAATTGATACATTCAATAATTGTATTTTTAAATTTACGTTAAATGCAATAAAATTTAATTACCTTAATTTAGCTTCAATATTGTTTAATTGCTAATTATAAATACTGTACCTTTTTTCACTGAATGCATTCAATAACATGTCAATGACGTATTTTAATTGACCGATTTGAGTTGCATATATTTTTCATATTACGATTTAATTGTGTATCCCTCTATATAAAAAAATGTTTCGTGGTGCTGTAATCAATTTATTTATACATAAGGTATGGTTAATGAAAGCAACTACATTTTTAAAACAGAATGGACCAAAACCACAGTTTGCATCTATGATGATGGTGAGGCTTTGCATGAACGTGCACAAATAGTTAAATGTGACAATACATTGTATGAATAAAAATCCATATGCAGAAATATATGAAACTTTGTGTGAAATTCAAAATAGAAATCAAGATCAAGAGTATAGTCTGCGTTTTTTATGCAGGTTCCTAAAGATCATCCTAGAGTTTATAACAGTAATTCCCAAAGTGGTCTATATAGACCCCCAGGGGTCTTTAACAACACTCAGGGGGTCCACGTCAGTGAAAAAATAATTTGGGGGTCCATGAGTTGTAAATGGGGGTCTACGATTGTGACTCTCATTAAACCAGATCATTTAAAAGAAAATTTAATCAAGTGGAAACCATATTAACCTGTTTTACAGATTTATTTACTAAATTTAATGAAGTTAATTTGCAGTTACAAGGACCATCGTTTCGGCGTTTCTTGCCATAATTAAGCTAAGGAGTATAATATTAAACGTCCCGAATTTTCCTTGTTTCTCAATTTGTTACACACAATCTGCCAGGAAAAGGACGTTTTAACCTACGTTCAACATTTAAATGCTCTTTATTCAGATATTGAAACTAGGTCTGAGAATTCTTTGACTATATATGGTAATACTACAGTACGCAATTAATTAATATTGTCACATTCAAAGAAAAAACAATTGTCATATTACAAGAGGAACTGATCGAAATAGCCACTAAGAAGATCTTAAAATAAAATGTAGAAACAGATATCAGCAGTTTTAGAAGCACCAGATTCATCTCTCCCATTAAAAGCATTTGTTTATTGCTCAGTTGCTTTATGTAACAGTTATTAATTAAATTTTAATTTAATTAATTAACATGTGTGTCTTAGGTTTTAAACACTATACTTCACTACAGTTAGAAATTTAAATATTTTAAAGTAAGTGTAGCTCTACATCAGCTGTCAAAGAGACATTTAAGTTGATAAATCTGCAAAAATTCATTATTAAGTAAGTAAGGGTCTACCCCAAACCGAAAAACATGGCAAGGAATCTATGAGACAAAAAAGTTTGGGAACCTCTCGTTTATAATAACTCATCATGCCATGAATAAGCTGCTATCATTTCAACAAAAGATGGTTCCAGGGCCGACTCTAACAATTTTGCCACCCCTCTCCCAAAGCAAAAAATTATAATTAAGAAGAAAAAAAAAAAAGACAAATTTTTACATAGATACACATCTATAAAACTTGAATAATTCTTGCTGGCGCGGTATCCGAGTGGTCAAGGTATCGGATTGTTGCAGGCGGTCACGAGTTCGAGCCCAGTACCACTAAGGACCCGCCGTCTAGTAGAGAGATGCACGTTAAATCTATCGAGAGCTCTAACGTTGGTGTGGTAGTTAGGTGAGGGGGTGACAGGTCAGGTGTCGTCCTCGTCACTTGACCATGGATTCAAAATTACGAGGTCCGTCGCCAAAAGCCCTCGTGTAGCTAAACAGTGCGACGTTACTATTCACTCACTCAATAATTTTTGTGAATTAAAAGACAGTATAACAATATATATGTATATTATTTTGATTATTAAAAAATACAAAACAATTTGAAATTAAGGGCATAGTTACCTGTTACTATTTTAAACGAGTAAAACTGAAGAGAGGGAATTGTCCATGTCAGCAGGCCAGTATCTTACAAGAAGATTCTACTGATGGTGGAAATTAGAAGTGTTTATTTCAACTGGTAGTAAATACACTTAAGACAAAAATAAAACATCTCCTCTGGGGCTCTCTATGTACCAAAATCTCTTATTACCCCTGTCCCCTTTTGGATAGCTGAGACCGGACATCTTATGGGTGAAAGGAATGTCCGTAGTGACTCTACTCAAGGATGGGAAGAAAGTTCCTAGTGAAAGATGCGTAAATATGCCAAATTCGATGATTTAACATATACCTTTCCGCCACCAAATAATCATTCCCTATAACCACCTCGAGCCCTTCAAATTTCAACATAAAAGAAAACTGACATTGAACATACAGAGCACAAAATAAGAAAATAAGATACGTTAAACGGTTGGTTCTTTCGGAACAAAAGTCTGTCGCGATTGAGATTATTTATGTCGCCGTACCTCGTAAGCTATATGGAGGGTCTATAAATCAACCTGTCACTTTGATACAGGAAGCACACTCCCCTTGCTGGATTGTCATAAGTTCGAGTGTAGCTGAAAACCTATCGTGTAGAGGGGCCGTTATTCGTTAAAACATTCGCGGCTCAAACGTCCTGCCTTTAGTGTGGTGTGGAAGTATGGAGAAAGGGTGCCAACTTAGGTGTCGTTCTCGTCGTTTGACCGAGGATCAAAATATGACATTCATCGTCAACAACCTGTATACAGCTTTATATTGAGACGTTAATATATTTAAATAAAGACTAAATGGGAAATCGGATGTAACTAGCTGAAAAGTTATAATATAGTCCTGATTGTCTTTGATCTTCTGCTAAAAGAATAATTTGAGATCGCTTTCTGAACTTGCATAAAAATATTTAAAAATCCAGAAATGTTTTAATCTAGGAATAGTTAAAAGAAAGAATTTTTTTCTTAAAAAAAAAAACAATACAATGCAAATATATATATATGTAAAATACAAGAAACTAAAATGGGCTGAGTTTGCGGAATTGAGGAGTCAAACAATCTGGAGAATGGATTGTCGAACTGCTATTTCTTGACATTTCCATTTCTGAAACTTTTGAAAAGGAGGGTGCTGATGGAATAAGATATATATATATATAAATATATAAAATCAAATTTTCTCTACAAGATATATATATATATATATAGGGAGAGAGTGAACTAATAGTAGGAATTGGAAAAAGAGCATGATTTGTCTGCATTGTTGTAACAATGCACACCCGGTTTGGCTAGTTTGGCTGAAAAACCAGTTTTCAACGCCAGCTTTTGTCATTGTTTTAACAGTTACATTGTTACAACAATAGAGACGAATCTAATTTGGTGTCGAAAACAGGGCATTAATTTAATTTAATTAATTAACCGGTAATTAATGAATTAATATTTTTTTAAAAAACTGTATTAACATCGAGTGTCATCCAGTACAAGTTTTAAAAGACTTATTAGTACTTGATTGGATGAATAGAAAGTATTTTATGAATGATTGAAAATTTGAACACAAGATAAATATAAGTATAGAGAGAGAGTGGGCTAAAATTGTAGGAATTGAAGAAAAAGAGGGTAGTAACAATTCTGTGTGAAAATCGAAAACTGCAGGAGTGTATTTTCGAACTGAATTTTCAAAATAACAGAACGCTATTTAGTTCTCTCACCTATCAGGTGAAGAAAGGAAATACATGACCTCATTTCATTTTTTTCGAAAAATTGAGGAGTGTGTGTGTGTGGGGGGGGGGGTGAAAGTTTTTGAAAACAGATCGAGACAGGGCTTTCTTTAGAGAAATTCCCCTCTACAAGCTATTATGTTTGTCACATACAGTTAAATATCAGAGCTTCGAACAAGAACTGAACCGGAAAACGAATAAAACCGTTATTTTGATGGGAACGAAAGTCAGAACTGAACCGAGAAAAAAATCCGTTTATTTCGGTTCACTCTATATGCAGTCATTTTGCTTCTGAAAAACCAACTTAACAATATTTTCTAATTTAACATCAACCATATAATTATGATCATTACATATACATTACTTTTCTGTTTCAGTTTCACTCGAAACTATTTGTAGAAGACAGAATTAATTCAAATGAATGTAGTAGAAGTATAGATGGTTTAAGATAAGAATATACATAAAATAAAAAAAAAATATTCATTCGGAACGGAACCGAAAACCTTTATTTTTGTCGGAACGATAATCGTAACTGAACCGAACCGGAACGAAAAATATTATGGTTCGAAGCCCTGCTAAATATTTATTGAAAAACAGCTTATCAGGATGAAAATTCATAATTGTTCCACATCATTGTTGTTGTCCCCATAATTTGTACCTGTTTTCCATCGTCTTTTTGGCTCTCTCTAAATACAAATAATGATGTATTATGTGTATACAGAGAGATCAGTACTTCATTTTAGATACCCCCCCCCCCTTCATTATAGTTCACTAAATCACCTTTTTGTAAATACACCAGGAAAAATTCACATCATGAATTTTGAATTATCAGACACAAAACGGTTTAAATATAATGAACAATTCATTGTCTGATCTTTAACGATCTTTTGATGACAGTGCTATACTTATAAATCGCTTAACACCAGATGCTATTATCATTTAAATATGTTACTATCGCGAATATGATGTTTAAATACCAATGGGGGGGGGGAGTCTATAATGCAGCAGTATAAATAGAACTGCGTCCGTATCCATGGCAACTGTAAATTGATGCTCAGCTTATAGTTGTTTCCGCAGGAAAGTACCAACGGTTAGATAGCGTCTTATTGATGCCATGCGGGAAAATTAAAACTTTATGCTTTCTAAATAAAATGCTGCCATAAAAGAGTTTTTAATGGGCTCAATTCATGACGGTCTCATGATAGAGACAAATACGTGTTTTCCATTGATTTCAAAACAGACGTTGAACTAATTGTACTTGATGTTCTATTTATAAAACTAAGATAAAAAATTCAAATTTCACAATTGGGTTAAGATGTTCAAAAAAGAATTTCTCCAAAAATATTTTAAAATTAAAAAAAGGTGCGTGTGTTTATGACCACACGAGAGAAATGATAACTTCAAATTTAGTAATGTTGTTTGTTTTGTTGTTCAGGGATTAGTTAGGTGAATAAAAAACAAGAGGATATTAGAATTGTCATATAAAATAATTTATTCATATGTCTGTAATAAAGTAACATTTTTGGCGAAATATACAATCATATTTGTGAATTTATTGTATTCTAAAAAGGAAATAAAATAGGTTTCTGGTAGCTGAAATAGGTTATAAATACTTTAGATTCGAAATTATTTAAACACCTAAAAAACACTCAGTCAAGGGTTGTTCCGTACTTCGTCATGCTTTTATTTGGATCATTTGACATAATAAAATTGAATTTTGATTTAAAAAATAAACTAGTGTTTTTGATTTGTCTTTGAAAAAAAATCTACGTTAAAATTCCCACTTAAAATAAAAGACAGTTTGTTCAGAAGAGTTGATCCGGCTTCTCAGTGTAGGCAACTAAATTTTTGTGATTGAATTCGATAATTTTCTCTACACTTTGATTTGGTGAAATATAAATAGTAACCATTAGAATTAACTGTCCATTTTCTGCTCTACATTTCGCTGCACAAATTTCTCCGATACATGACTCATTAAGCCCAAATGATTCAGTAGTATTTGAAGTTGCATCCATTTCTGAAGAGACATAAGTTGTCGTGTCTCCCTTATTTTTATATATAGCAACTCCACCAGCTCTGGGATTGTGTCTTTGGAACTTAGCAATACAATGAAAGTTTGAAACATCTACGTTTTCTTCATTATTTATCCAGGTTTTTGTTAAAAGTAATATAGTTACATGTTGCACAATACTGTCACCGAGATCCAAAGCATGTACACGTAAGCTTTGACAGTTCAAAGAAAAAATATATCGATATTCCCTATTTTCTGGAAATGAAGTTTGTGAAGATATCTGTGATTGCTTCAAGTTTGTTTTGTGTGTGTGTGATAACCTTTCAAATTCATTTTGTAGATCTCTGAGAGATGTAGATTCTCTTAGGCAATGGAAGAATTTTGGATCGGAATTTTCCATTGTCGCTCTTGATAACGCAACATATACCAATTGTTGAGAATGTTTTTTCTCATACTTATAACAAATCTTGAAGGACTTTACATTGTTACGGAAAATTCCGATCCATTGTTACGAGAGTTACAAACACCGACCGTAACAATGGTTAAAACGCATCATTCAAGTTCACTCTCCAGCAAAATGCGCCTAAAGAAGTTATCACTTCAAAAATAATCATATTTTATATATGCATGTGCTTTTAAATAAAATGCATTTTATATACCTATTCGCATTATTATTGTTGACAAATATGTACTTTTTAAGAGAAAGTTTCTGAAAAGAGCAAAAGTTGGCAACAACGAAGTGGATGAACTTTTTAGCTGGAAACTCATAATTGTTTTCATCGTGCGACTATGACGTCACATGAGTTTTTAACTGATTGATTATCATTATCATGTGACTATGACGTCACATGAATTTAGCTCATTCGTACAATATCTTCCCCAGTCTTTTCAATTCATATGAAATGTTTCCATTAAAAAAACTGTACATATAGAATCGCAAACGATTATCTTTTTTTAAAAATTAAAATCCTTTTTTACTCGCGTAGAAAATTAACTTTAATTTGAAATAAAATTTATTGTCATTTATGCTTGAGAAAAAAAGGAAAGAATTTGATTCACAACAAAATTTATTCTCAAACCTTGTCGCTTTAATTTAGTACAAAGTTATTTTCTTTAGATTTTTGGATTTTATGCAATGCCTTTTGAGGTACTTTAATTTTAGTTTTCCTACTATTTAGTTTTTCTAGGATAATAAAATATGTAAAAAATTCTGTAATTCTAACACATACAACTGAGAAATGGAATTTTATATAAAGACCGAGTTTTCTTAGACGTTTCATGTATTTACTAAAGTTATTCTACTACCGAATACAATGCAACTAACAAGTATGCTAATGAGTTTTAAAGTATCAACACTCAGTAAATTCTAACATGATTATCTATACTAATAAATAGAGTGTGGGTTTGTGTGTTTCAGCTATTCCGGCCAAATTAAGCAACGCAGAAGTGTGAAACTTGGCACGTAGATGCTGTAGGTCATTAAGTTATAAACCTCAAAGAGTTTTTTTTTCGAAATTCGCTTTAGATTTTTTTAACATTCAATTTTTAAGCGATTTTCCAGTTATATAACGTTCTAGTTATATATGTGGGATATAACGTCATATCCCACACGCCATGCGAAAATTAATGTTTTAAGCAGTTTTTCGGAAGATTGTTGCATATACTATTATAAAAAAGTTTTTTTAAGGTTTCGTTTTTTATGTTTTTTGAAGTGGAATTACAAATGTTTTTCGAATAAATCATCGTAAATAGAGTTTTATCAGAATTACCCTTTTTAGGTTTGGCAACAAGGAGTTGTTTATATCGCATCGCAACGTCGGAAGTCGTTAAATAGAGAGCACCTTTTTACGTGAGTAAAGGGGAAGGAAAGAGGGGGATGACATTCTGCAGGGTTACAGAGCAAAGCAATTTTCTCGCCAATATCGGCGCTTGCTTTGAATACGATGCCAAACATTTCTTTTTCTCCGTTGACGTAGACGTATTCGCACGGTATAAGCTGGCTTCTTGTTATTAATATAGGAATGAGTGAATGAATATAACGTCGCACTGTCCGGCTACTCGAGGGCTTTTGGTGACGGACCTCATAATTTTGAACCATGGTCAAGTGACGAGGACGACACCTGAGCTGGCATCCCCCCTCCTAACTTCCACACCATACCAAAGGGAGGACGTTTGAGCTTCTACAGTTTTAACATGCATCGCCACCCTACACGGAGGGTCTTCAGCGGTACAAGGTTCGAACTCATGACACGCCAGCCACGAGTAGTTTAATTTTGCAGGCTAATTTATTACGTTTATTAAAATGCTGAATTTTTTATTTTCCGCTTTCTAATCCAAATGTTATAACTTGTTTTGATAAGAGAGAGAGAAGGCCATTTTCACACAGTATAGAGTGTAACCGACATTAAAACGCGTTTTAAGCAAAATGCGTTTTTTAAAAAATTTGAAATGGAGACAGGATGGGCTAAGCTGATGTGACGTCACTCATGTCAGGTCATTATCATATTCACATGATAATGACAAGCACGTGTTTCTAGCCAATCAATTCACAAATTCGTAGGACGTCATAATCATGTGAAAAAAACAATCATGTGTTTACTGCTAATCAGTTCATGCACTTTGTTGTTGCCAAGCTTTGCAGAAACTTTCGTTCAAAAAGCACATGTTTGTCAACAAAAATCACGTACATAAGTAAGCAAAACATACTTAATTTAAAAATTTTTTTATCTAAATTATACAAACATAATAATAAATGCAAGTTAATTTAATGTCAGTTTTGGATTACGTCACGACTGTTAATGTCATGTGACCATCATGAATTGAGTCCAATGCTGAAAAAATTATGGAAATAATTAGATGAAATGTTTTGTGTCGCATTAGAATTGTTTTGGTCTATTTTTTGAAAAATTCACTGCATTATGACAAATTTTACAACAATTCATATAATTATAGCAAATTTTTTGAGGCAATTTCATATAGTGACTAAGATAAAATGCTGTATCTTTTAAAAACATTTAAATATCTCTTATCTTTCAGTTCCTTTCAAAAATGAATAGTATTTTACCATATACATATATGCTTATAAATTGAAAAATTGTTCATAAACACTTTGTTTAAAGTGGATCGCCTTTATGTAACTTTTTATAAATTTTCAGCAGTTCTTCCCATTTTGATATACAGTCGAACCCCAATTGGTCGAATTTATCAGGACCGAATATTTTGTTCTTTAATTCAGGGTTATTCGTTATATCGGGGTTCAAACAAAATACAGATATTTTGCATTTACCTTTTAGAAATTATATGAGCTATTACACAAAAAATATCCATTGCGAGAAATTGCACACTTTTTATTCAACAGCTAAAAATACTATTAAAGAATTATTGCTGATCAGTAAATTGGAAATTGTCAAATACTGACTAATAGATGTTTGACAACCTTTTGGATTCCTAAATCGAAAGAGTTCTTTTTCGACTTTATGAAGAGAAGAAAATACTGTGGCATTTAGATCTTGCTGCATATGTATGTTTTCACAGTTTCCGAACAATGTAAAGCATTAAAAAATATAACAATTTTGATAGGAGTTTCAGAAAGGAATTTCCTGTCCTATTTTCTAAACCCCCGTGACAGTTTACACTCATAACTCCTCTTCATTTGTAAAGTCTTTTGATGGTCTTCACCCTTTTCCTTTGAAACTTGCTGCTTACAAGGAAAGTCTTTTCTGTTCTGGATGAAAAGAATATGTCATTTGAAAAGAAATCCTACTTTTTCTAACACTTTTTCTTTTCTAATAAAAGAAAGATTTCAGCTGTTGAAATACTTCGTTACTTCGAGGTTTTTTATTCTTTAAGTAAAGGGGTTTTGCCTTTATTTTAATAATAAAAAGAAAAATTCATTAAATCGCGATATTTGTTAAATAGGCGTTCGAAAAATCGGGGTTCGGCTGTATATATATTTTGAATGTTAACTATTTCTTTATATAATTTCCTTAATAAATCTGAAAATCACAAAAAATAAACAGTCAAATCCGAATTAAAAAATTATTACTTCGCACATAATCGGATATATTAAAGAAATAAAATCAAAATTTTCTTGGACATTTTTACAACTAACTCAACGTTTATTCAATAGTAATAAAAATCGCAGACTAAAAAGGGACAGTTACAAAACAACCGTAAAGCATATTTAGAACATGTTATTTTTTGTTCGTGCCGAGACGTTGACCTCTCCGATACCGAGTTAAGATTTAGGAATCAATGCAAAGTAAAATATTTTTTATATAATTTCATTTTTTATAAATTATTCTTTAATAAATAATTCACAATCGTAAAAATTAAGCAATACAAACAAATCCAAATCTTAATGAATCTTCTGCTTCGAAATCTCTTTCCAAAAAGAAAGCCATCATTTATTCATTCATTCATTATTAATGTTAAATCTGCAGATAGATTATTTTGTTGATGATGACGATGACATATTTTCTCTCAAAAAGTACTGAAAATCTTTTATACGAACAACGATCATGAATAAAAAAAATAATAAATAAAAAATTCGATCTACGGTCTTTATTCACGTATTTATTACTAAGCCTAATTGACTTGTCATTCTAAGTCTTGGTTCCGATAAAGAATCGACAAATCATTGCATTATTAATGCTGCCAATGTATTACAACAAAAAATGTCGCAGAAACACGATGCAGATAAAAGCAAACGATCGCGAAATTAGTTTGAAATTCCGAAATAAAAGATGACAAGAGAGTATTAATATTTTGTTTGTTTATTTTGTTCTCTTTTTATGGTATATCTTCATTTGTCTTGCTACTGTATGATTATAGTCAAAATGTATCTTTAAATGTCTATTTACGTGTCAAAAGTCATTTGCGGTACAACCGACTGGAAAAAAACGAATTATTTTACGAGCTAGTGATATTTGCTTTCTAAACAGTTTGTTTTAGGTGTCATGGTTTGTGATTACAGGTCTATAGCACTTCTAACATCAAGTTCATTATCGGTTTCTCTCTCTCTCTCTTTATTAAATACTGCATAAATATATTATGAGCACTGTCGAACATTTTTTTTTGTCATGTCAATTCTCAGGTGTTTACTTAAAAGGCTGAATTAGAGTATCACTTACGGTTAAGCGATGCTAGCACAAAACAAATAAAAGAAAATTTAAATTACATTATCGATTTGCTGAAGAAATTGCAAATCCAGGAAAGAAAATTATTTTTAAGAATGCATTTGTTTCCAGATTTATGTGTGTCTGTATGAGTTTCTATTTCTAAAATACCATATAAAAAATTTTAATACAGATATTTGTATTTCGATTTAAATAACGAAAAATGAATCATTTCATCAACTTAAAAGGTATTACTAAAAGAAGTAAACCACGAACTTTGTGACGGATCTATACGCGGTTCTACTAATCCCTTCATGATTCTTTTAGGAAAATATTTATTTCAACCAACTTTCACCGAGTACAGAAGCGTGATTATGTAAATGAAGTATATTATATAAATTCAGGTTTCGCGTGTTTGTGAGTTGGCATGTTGGAGTTGGCACGTTGGAGTTGGCACGTTGGAGTTGGCCCGTTGGAGTTGGCACGTTGGAGTTGGTAAGTAGGAGTTAACATAGAGTCTCAAGTTACTTGTTAGTGGAAGATTGAAAGAGAGTGGAATTAGTTAGAAGGTCTTGGAGATGTCCAGGAAAAAGATTACAGAGCGTGGATCCAACGACATTCATCAAGCCAATAGAAATCACCTGCAAGTTTCCAGTGTAGGATCCGATGCATAAAAAGTATAGGTATTGGGAGCTTGATTAAGTAGAAGTTAGCTTATTAGTGTGCAACGTAGTTACATTTGAGCGTATTTAAGCTATCTTAGATTCGGTTGAGGGTCTGTAGTGGTATAGAATCTCACCTCCGCGCTCTACTGTTTAATCATCTACCTTAATTAGATTTGTTTTGTGTCTGATTGATATTTGGAATTATAATAAATTGATTAGATTGAAATCATGTCTGTGGATCATTCAGTTTCTCCCACACCTAGCCGAGTTTACAGGTTGACAAGGGTGTTCAGATGTAAACAGGAACCGACCGCTGTCGCAACTTAAAAAAATTGTATTATAGGTACTTATGTATTACACCAGGGGTCGGTTGTGACACGCAGTACAATTCTCAGAGGGACTCCGCACTACTCTACAAATTTGTCAATTTTCGAGTGAATGGAAGTTCATAAATTTGTAACTGACCTTATTTGAAAAACATCTTCAGATTTATGGACATTTGCGGAATTGCGAAAAAAATTTGAAAAATAACTCTAGAGATAAACTTACAGCTATTTTGTATATTATTGAATGTCATTTCTTGAGAAATTTAATTGTTTGAAGAAAGAATGTTGTATGTACTCTCTGCTTTCCCCTTTTGCTTCCTACTTATCTAAGTAAAAAAATCTTTCCTCTTAAAAAAATATTTCGAGTCTGCAAAGAGAAATTGCTGAACAACTGAATGCTCAGAATCGTGCCAGATTGAAAGTGACATATTATACCCCTTATTTTGCGATATGAAAGCAGAGAAATGCAAGCACGTTTACACATTAAATTATTTATTTATTTATTATTAAATATAATGAAGGGAAATACTTACGTTCTATGTGTGTGTTGTCTATTTTTTATTTTAATAAATATGCTTACATAAAAATGCATAATATTTGTACAATTATAATTTTTCCATTTTTGTTGAAAAAATAGTTATATTTTATGCTGTTTATTTTTATGTTAAGAAATATCTTTAAAGGGTGCAAAATTAATATATAATAAAACTGTATCAAAATTATTGTGACCTCTATTCTCTAACTCTGCTTGCATTATCACGAGAATTGAATCTTTTTAAAAATGTCCTACTGTGTAGCACGCTGAATCACATTGATTGATTAGTTTGGCAGCCCACAGCTTAAAGCTGTATTATACCATCGACCAATTTCGCCAAATCAAAATACATCACCAAAAGCTGTTAACGTTTCCTCAATGAGCGAAATTCCCGCGCAAACTACTTTGAATCAGCACTCTGGTGTTAATGTCGATCAGGTGGCGTTAGTAACAACAACACAAATAACTTGGAAAAGATAAAGATGATTTAAATAGTGTATTTTAAAAACAAACACGCACAGTCGAAATAAACAAAAGGAATAATAACAGCTACATGATTCAGGTACCGTAATTGTATACAAAATAGAGACAAATGATTCTTCATGTAGATAACGCCATTTTAAATTTTCGTCATTGCGAATCTAAATACACGGTCATGCACATGTGCAATTCCCCCCCCCCCGTTTTATCACACTAAAGCATTTTTTAGGTACTTGCGTATTAGACCTAAATACTACACTGTGTTCCCTTCCGTAGAAAAAAGATCCTAAATTTTAATTATTTTTCCCTAACAAAATAATAACAGAATAGATTACAAATTATAAACTATTATTTTCAAACAAATAGGATTGTTATGCTTGAACATTCAAGGAAACGATTTTCGCTATCAGCATTTGACGACGTTTTTTGGATCGACGAAGATGGCCGATGGTATAAGGCATAAGAACTAAAATAGGAAAATTACAATAATGTCCATAAATTAAGGATAATGAAGTTCAGGCAAAGAAAGAGACAGAAGCAAAACAAATTTGACTTATTTGTAAAGTCTATTTATTAAACAAAAGGTAAAGAGCAAAAAAGATGCTATATGTTTGACATAATTAATAAAAATTGCGATTTTTACTCCCTGGAGCAAATTTCAAAAAAGAACCTATTTACAAAAAACAGTATAACATGGTTAGTATGATGGTTAATATGGAGTATGTCTCCCGGACGATGCAATACAGGCCTTACAACGCCTACGCATGCTGAGTATCAAATTATCAATCTGACCTTGGGGAATATTACACCACTCATCAAGCAATGCCCTCCGAAGTTCCGGTAGACAGGTGGGAGGGGGTTGACGGGCTGCAATTCGTCGGCCAAGCATATCCCACACATGCTCTATTGGATTCAAGTCCGGTGAGTATGCTGGCCAATCCATACGGGTGATATCCTCCGATTGAAGGCATTCGTCTACAATGTTTGCACGGTGAGGACGGGCGTTGTCATCCATAAACAGAAATTCAGCACCCATGGCGCCCCGAAACAAACGTACATGTTGTTCCAGAATGACATTCTGATAGATGTGGCCTGTCATCGTTACACTCTGAACATGCAGGTCAGTTCTGGAACCAAGAATAATTCTTCCCCAAACGAGCCATCCTGCACCACCGTAAAGGTGTCGTTCAATGGTGTTCTCTTGGTGGTAACGGTACCTGGTGCTCTCCATATGAAAGTCCGGGGAGAATCAGACTGCAAACTAAACCTGGACTCGTCGGAAAACATCACACAAGACCACTGTTGCGGTTTCCACTCTCTACTCCAGGTTAATCGCAGAGGAAAGTGAGTTGCGGTAAGGGGAACACATCTGACAGGTCGACGAGCATATAGACCAATGTGCCCTAAGCGTCTGTACACGGTCTGCCTTGAAACTGTCGTACTGGTAGCTGATGAGATAGGTCTGATGCTGTGCTCCGTCTGTTTCTTTTGGCAGTAACTGCCAAATACCGGTCCTCATTCGGCGTTGTAACTCGGGGGCGACCTGTCCTGTAACATCTACTCACATTACCATCATCTTGGAATCGTTGCCAAAGCCTGGAGATGACACTCTGGGCGATTCCAAGTTCCTCGGATACTTCCAGCTGGGTACGTCCACATTTCAGTCGTCCGATAATTCTACCAATTAAAAAATCATCCAAATGCTTCCTTCGTGCTATAACTATGCGGTTATTGCACTGAAAGGCTTTTAAAGCGCTTGTGAACAATTTTACTTCTTTGCCACCATTCCTTATATACCCTTCTCTTACACTCTCGTCATTGTGACGTACTATCCGCGCCATCTGGTGGTTTCCTGTAATTTGCATATTCTTCTTCAAGATGTGTGTGATAATTCTACAGGTGAAATTTTTATTTTAGAGTTCAATTTCTGTGTGATTCTGAATTATCCTTACTTTATGGACATGTGTGTAAATCGAATATGAGTGTAGTGTTCTTAGTTGCAGTTAATAGCTCTAGGCAACACTATAAACATGTTTCGGTCTTTAAAATAGTTTATTATGAAGTATTTTGGCCCGCTCCCCAACACGAAAATTAACATAAAAATTTCAAATTAGCTCTTGTTTTCAGAACTCTTCCTTACTCATAAAGCTGTATTTTCACTCATCTTTACTTTATGTGTATAACCCTTGGGATGTTCATTTAAGCGGGTAGATGGAAGCACTTGCCTCAGGATCGATTTTTTTCAATTCTACGAAAGACGTGTAAAAGCACCATTACTTTAGGTATGTTTTGAGTGCAACCTACAGCATCAGTAGAGCAAAGAACAGACAATAATGCACGATTCAAGTGACATTCGCTGTTTTTTCGACTTACAAAAGGTAAATCAATTCAACTATATTTAGGTCTGAAAAGCTGCTTGTACCAGTTACGTGGAACAGGGTTGGGCAGACTTTTCCAGGGTACGAGCTACTTCTAATTTTTCAATGTGTTATGGTCCACTCAGTGTGAGTAGCACACACAAGAAGGTTCCTCTCTCATAGCCATTGAATTTTTTCGCATTGATTATAATACCATGTATATAATACGTAAAACTTAAGTATTTTTTGTTAATAATTTTTTATTAATTAATGCTGATTATTTAATCAGTAACTTATTTTTTCTGTGTTTTTTTGTTCCCACAGTCTACAAAATCAAAAAAAATATGTTTGGCTGCGTTTTGGGGTATGATATGAGAAGAGTAGATTTTCGACCCCCCCCCCTTGAAAAATTCTTGTGTGGTCCCAGTGTTGTAGGTGTTGTGAGGTAGGAAAAGGTCTACAATATTTTAATAAGTATGGAATGTGTACTTACTACAGAATTCAAATTTTAAAAACAAACTAACACTTTCAACACCGCGTTTGAATCAAAACGCAGGATACAAATATAATAATAACATTTACAAATGTAATAATATCAAATGATGTATTTTTACTATCAAACAATTCAAAACACATAAAAAAATATAACATATTCATCTAAAGTTAGTTTTGGTTGTTATAGTCAGTAGAAGACTTAGTCTGCATACTTCAGCCATTCTCTTGAATATATTTCCGTCTATAATTACTAACTGATAAAATCTTCAGATGGTCACCACAAAAGGCCTTAGCGGTCCACCAGTCGATCGCGATCGACGTAATGCCCCCCGGACGTGGAACAACTACGTTGTATCAGATAGTGTCAAAAAGCAGCTTCACTTAAATAGATCATCCAAATTTTTCGGATTTCTGCATTCAGATCAAAATGCTACGGAACTGTGTTAATAACCCATACAACTTTTGTTACGTTTGTGGTGAAATGACATTTGCAGCCCAGAAGCGAACCATCGGTCCAGTCGTAAAGACAGCTTACTTCTTTTACTTCGGAATGAAAGTAGATGAACAGGATAAACCATGACCACTACACTTACTATATAACTCTTGCTCAGTGAGATTGCGAGAGTAGCTGGGTGTGAAAAAATGTGCTGTGCAGTCTGCTGTACTTTGGCGTGAGTCAACAACCCATGTAGACAGTTGCTATTTCTGCATTTCTTAATTCTGACACTCATGAACATGGGTTGGTCAAGAAAGAAAAAAGTCCGTTTGCAGTATCCATGAATTCTATAAGCCATTCAGCCGGTTCCTCACTCAGCTGATATGCCAATTCCTGACCCACCTAAAAAGTATAAGATTGTAAAGGATTACATTAAAGAAGAAGAATTCGTTAGACCTGGGACATCCCTTGACCCAGATTTCGAGGTTGAAGATTTGAATTAACACCAAAGACTAAATCAAGCAGAATTGAGTGACCTCACAAGAGATCTTGACTTACCAAAGCAGAAGGCAGAGCTTCTGGCATCCAGACTGCATCAATGGAATGTACTTCTACCAGGGGGGAAGATTACAGAGTACATGACTCGTAAAAAGAATCTTCTTCATTTCTTTGAGAAGAAATAGCATATGGTTGCATACAATGATGTCAAAAATTTGATGAATTTCATGAACATCAGTTAGGATCCAAATAACTGGAGGTTGTTTATAGACTCTTCCTAGCTTAGTATTAAAGCAGTATTACAACACAACGGTAACCTTCTTTCTTCCATTCCCATCGGACATTCCGTTCACTTAAAGGAAGCTTATGCAAATGTAAAATTACTTCTTAGAGTTAATAAAATACTAGGGTTATAAATGGCAGATCTATGGTGAGTTGAAAGCCCTTGCTTTACTCATGGGAATGCAGTTATGCTATACCAAGTACTGCTGTTTTCTGTGTTCGTAAGACAGTAGAGATCGAAAAATCGCACTACATACAAGGCAAATGGCCGTCCAGAAATCTGAAATCTGCTGAGAGAAATGTTCCAAATGATCTTCTAGTAAATCCAAATTACACATTCTGCTTCCACCTCTGCACATTAAGCTGGGATTCACTAAGAACTTTGTGAAATCCATGAACAAGGATGGAGAGGCTTTCCAATACCTTAGATCGAGTGATGCAAAGATTAAGAAAGGAATCTTCGTGGGCCTTCAAATGCGCAAAATCATGAAGGACCCCGCTTTGGATCAAATTCTGCAAGAGAAAGTAGCATGGGAAGCATTTAAAAGTGTGGTACGATGATTTCTAGGCAGCAAAAAAGATGAGAACTATCAACAGTTGGTGAGAGAACTCTTGCAAAAGTTCTATGACCTAGGATGCGATATATCTCTAAAATTCCATTTTTTACTTTCCCATATTGATTTTTCCCCATGAACTGTGGAGCTGTAAGCATTGTGAACACAGTGAAAGGTTTTATCAAGATATCGCAGCAATGGAACAAATATATCAGGGTCGTTGGAATGAGACAATGCTTACAGACTACTGCTGGACATATAAGGGATACTCGAGCTTTGACATTCAAGAGGTAATCCAAAAGGAAATGTTCACAGAAAATAAACTAAAAAATACGACTGATTTCTGATATAAACACTGTTTCTTGAAAGATGACATTATATTGTATTTATTATTTAGTAATGTTTTGTTCTTCAAAATTATGCATAAATTGAGGGATGGGCTGTTTTATATCTTAAAAACAATAGCTAATAAATTAATTTCATTTACATATTCGTTTTTTTTTTCCAACTCAAAATTAGTAAGAATAGGCTATTTAAAATTAGGAAACAGGCAAAAAGTTGTTTTTTGTTGCCTAGTGTAATTAATGAGAGGCTCTCATGAAGTTGACAACAAAGAGGTTCTTAGTAGCAACTTATGTTTATTTTTACAATATAATTTTTAAACTAATCTACTTTTTACAAAAACTGCTTCATAACGCATTCCGCTCGCCTCGTTTTGTTCAGTGTCTTTCGACCGTTGTGTTTTCAACACGCTTTTATAAGTTTCACTTGCATGTAACGGAATCTTAGAACTCGATTTTTACCTACTTTAAAATATCGGATTAATTCGAAATTTTGCACACTTGTCCAGGACCGATGACAATATAATAATTTCATAATTTTGTTCCATTGTCCTTATCAGGATCGTCAGGAATAACAATAATCAGATTTGGCGACAATTTCATATACCACTTCCAGATTTGGCAACTCATTGCATATACAATTTTCAAATTTGGCGACTAATTCCATATACCATTTCCAGATTTGGCGACTAATTCCAGATTTAGCGATTAAAAGAATAAGGTGTAACCCTAAAGCGAGTGTTTTTAATTTAAAGCTATCTATATACAAGTGTAAAATACACTTGTGGTAAAAACAAATAAAAAAAAAAAGTGTTCTTTATGTGAGAAAGTGAAGGGTGGGAGTGTGTTAGCAATTTCTAACTATAAAAAAAACATTTTTTTGAAAATGAAAATAAAATAAAGTGCATGTGAAAAAAAATTTATCTTCTAACTGCTAAATATTTTTTATTTTTATAAAGCAATACGTTTAAAAGGGGATAATACGATTGACACTTAATATTATCATGCTTTTATTAACTCGCTTTCTTGAATATCTGTCCGGGTGGAATTTTATAATTGATTAAACTGTGTGACTTTCCGATGAGTTACAGACTTGAAATTTGGACCATGGCTCAGAAGTAGATGACAATTCATAAAAATGTGAAAAAAGAATGAAAAAAAAAAACGAAAAGAAGGAATTTTATACTTTTTAGTCCGTTATAAAACCATGGTACATTAAATTTTTTTGAATTCGAACTTTTTCTACTTAATACACTTTTAATTGTTTGACCTGTTCCATAGAGACAGAGTCTAATATAACAATACGGGACTCATCCGAGGCCCCGTAAACGGAGAGAATAAATACACTTCAGACCCTTTAATTAATATCCATTGAAGAGCAAGATAATTCTAGCCGCCACTTAATTCCGGCTCCAAATATCAAACTCAAGGATAAATTCAACAATGAATAAATGATAGTTTAAAAAACTAAAAAACACGCGCTTCTATTGTAGATCGAACTAAAAAAATGAAAAATAAATTATAGTTTAAAAAAAAGTAAAAAAAAAAAACACGTTTTTATACTGAATTGAACTAAAAAGTAAAAAAATAATTCTTAATATAGGAATAAAATGAACGAGAAAATTGATATCATTGGGGCAAAAGCGTGGGGTGCTTTGTACTACATTTTCACACAAACTTGTCGTAGTCTATCACTACCCCTATGATTATTAACTCCCCTTCGCGTATTATCTAAATCTGAATATGTTGGATCCATAATTAATTACAACTTATTTAATAAATCAATCTTATTTATTGACCTTTCTTAATTGAGAGATTACACAAATACTATTCAAACCTTAAGATCAACAAAATACAGTGGAGTATGAGAAGAATTCGATTATGAACGACGGAATCCTAACTGAATCCACGGAGAACGACGCGTACAATCAAGCTACACATTTATATTTAATTTATGAAAACAAATGACCTGATACCTTTTCTTAAGGCAGGTTCTTCTATATCTGGATTGCTTTAATGAGCGGCTTCAATCTCAGCTATCTTTCAAACCGATTTAATGAATACTTTTCAATAGTCTTCTCCCGACGAATATATTTCCACTAGAAAAACTACTCTCTCAAAATCACCCTCCTTTTTCTCTTCATTTCATTTCTCCCTTTTATATCTTTTTCGAACTCGCTAAACCCGAAAATATCTCGTTTGCATAAGTCACACTTTTTGGCTCTCGGAGGAGATTGGTTGAAATAAATAAAACAATTTAAAGAAGTCGAGAGAAGGTTAGTGAAACGCGTAAGCACCCGTCACAAACTCAGCATTTCGGAATAGAAACTATAATAAAGATATATTTATAGAACACCCCACGTTTTTACCCTCAATGACATTATTTTTCTCGTACATCATTTTATTCTAACAAAAAGAATTATTTTTTTACTTCGAATCAGTATAAAAGCGTTTCTTTAGTTTTTTTATTTTATTTTTTTAAACTATAATTTATATATATTTGTCAACAACTCCAGTTCCCTCTGCTTACAAGAGCTCGCTTCACATAGTTGGCGCTAGAGAGCGCAACAATGTGTATTGTGCCATACTTTCTTCTACACAAATTAATTCTTATTCTTGGCCGGGAGCACGTGATTATTGATGAAGCTATTCTCCAAAATATTCCATTTAATTATGAGATTAGATTATCCATTTAATTATGAGATTAGATTAATTAGAGTGTTAAACTCGAATAGATTGATTGCAGAGTGACATTTATTATAACTTTTAAATTAATGCTTTAAATGTTAAATCCGGAAAAAAAAATTTATTGAAAATAGCGCTAATAATAATCCTTGAAATGAAATAAATTTGGATTCATCGAAGCACAATTCTCTACTTACTAACAAGAAAAACGTAAATATAATACTTTGTAACAAACAAGTTTGCATGACTTGAAAACATCCTTCATTTAATTATTCCGTTATTAATTAAATGACTTTTGGAGAGATCACTGCTTATTCGTAATTCATCATCAGAACTTAAATCCTTCCAGAGACAAAGAATCCAGTGTTAGAAACCTGATGCTCAAACAGCATATATAAGTACATACCAGAAGAAAAGAAGACTAGTGGTAGCCTAGTGGTTAGAGCATCGGACTCCAGACCCGAGGGCCTGGGTTCGATGCCCGATGCCGCTAAATACCACCGAGTATAGACGGAGTACGTGCTCGTTAAATCAGTGGGTCCGAAAGTCTTGTGGGCGGTGGCAGCAGAAACCACGAGTGCAAGGGGGCTGGAGAATATTTCCCTCCCCTTCAGTTCCGTTCTAAAATTGTGGAGGTGGAGATAGGTGGTGTCGCCATCTATCGTTAAGAAGTCCAACCTGTCTCACAGGCAATGGCAACTTATATTCCCAGGAGTCTGTAATGACCTGGAAGGAGTCCAGGTCAGATCATTACTTTAATCTCTTAAAAGAAAATTTAATTAAGTGGAAACCAGATTAACTTATTTCTCAGATATATTTACTAAAATTAATGAGATTAATTTACAGTTTCCACAAACATCAGCAAAAATTCTTTTGAAACAAGGACCATCACTTCAGCGTTTCTTGGCAGAAATAAGCTAAAAAAGTCATATTGTATGTCGCAAATTTTCACCGTTTCTCAATTTGTCACAGACAATTGCCAGGAAAATGATGTTTTAGCCTAAGTTCAACGTTTAAATGCCCTTTCTTCAGATCGTGAAACTAGATTTGAGAACGCCTTGGTGATACCACAGCAGGCAATGAATTCATATGGTCACAGCGAAAAAAGAATGTTAGATTACGACAAGAACTGATAGGAATAGACACTATAGTCCAGTCCTATTAGTCAAAAATTACAGTCAACTGCGGAATGAGAGATAATAAGCTGAAAATTTGTATGGACCTTTATTTTGTCACTTTAAATGTTGTCTCAAAATTCTCATAAAATCTCGTGTCCGCGTCTGAAGATATCCAAGGTCAAAGGTCAAGAAATCGTTTTTTTTGCATATATCTCGTTTCCTATGGCTTTAATGATATTTATCTTTTTTTTTCTATTGTTGAGAATAATATTTTCCATAACTTTAATTGAAACGTTTTTTAATAAATCAAACGTTTTTGAGATAGAGGGCGCTGAACGCGCAGCACTTAACAACCTACAGCATAATGCCAGGTCAACCATTAGTCACATGATATAGTACACCGTATAAAATCTATAAACCTAAAATATATTTATAGTTACAACTATTTAGCATTTTTATTAATTATTCCATTACATTAATGAATAGTTTTCTTTAATCAAGTATATTTTTTTAATAACCCTCATCTGTTCGTAGAATATTTCATCGTTTCCTGGTGGAATGGCTTTCACGAACAGCTCACTACATATAATAAGCATTTTCTACTTCTCAGGTTATGTTTCTTCTTTTGTTGATCATCTTGCCAGTAACGTAGACACAGTTTGTACTACTTTACATTGTGCTGCAAATATTGCCAAGTTACTTGGCCAAAAAAACGTGTTGAATTACTTTTGATCAAACTTTCTACTCTAAAGCCCGTGAAATAGTTACTGCGTCAGACGCTAACTCAGAATTTTGTAAGATAGTTGTTAAATTAGGAGGAATTCAAATGCTCATGTCCTTTATTGGATCCATAGGATATATGACGGATGGAAGTGGACTCAAAGAAACTGCAGGTAAAATATATGCTACAAATTAAGTCGATGAAATATTGAATGGTCACGTTTATTCAAGAAGTATCACAGAGGTCACATATATTATTACGACTTGTATTATCAATGATGATCTTCGAAGACATGAAGATTGTGTGTTAAATGAGTTGAACTGAACAAATCAATTGCCGAAATGTTTCCTATGAAGGTGCTGAAGGGTGTGTAGGTAGCTCAAACTTATTTATTGATCCATTTCAGAATAAACTGAATGAATTAAAAGTTCGATGTCCTACATCACAATTATGAGTACAAGGTACAATATTTCGAAATGGTATCAATAGCACTCGACTTCATTCGCGCTGAAAGACTGGGAATTCTCAAAGAACATCTTAATGCTGTACGAAGAATGTTGCTGTATTTTCATGCTAGTGGTCATTTTTTGTTTGCGAAGTCTGCACAATATGATCGATTTGTAAAATACAATGAATGGACAGACTTTTAAGAACTTTAAAAATGGATTCTTCACCGTGAAACAAACAGGGAAATTTAATTCTGGTATATTGTCAGATATACTTATCGAGAGAGAGATATAGATTATATTAACGTCGCACTGATTAGCAACACAAGGGCTTTTGGCGACGGTCCGCGTAATTTGGAACCATGGTCAAGTGACGCGGACGACACCTGAGCTGGCACCCCCTCTCATAACTGCCACGCCACACCAACGGGAGGACGTTTGAGCTCTCGACAGATTTAACGTGCATCGCGCCCCTACACGGCAGATCTTTAGTGGTACTAGGATCGAACTCATGACACGCTAGCCATGATCCGATGCCTCGGCCACCGTGGCCGCAATATACTTATCGAACAAAGTCTAATGAAATCCATGAAAGAAGGAGTATCCTGGGTCGAAGTACGCCAGAAAGTGTTTTATGTAAATGGGCGTTTGATATGTACGCTACATATGCAATTTGTGAGGAGATGGAAAAGTTTATACCATTTCTTTAAACTCTACTGAACAACACGTTAATGATAAGGATTCAAGAGCAAAAAGAGATAATAAACTAGTTGAATGGTTTACACTTCATAATCCCATTCTAAATACGCAACAATTGATTTCTTTAGCTTCTGTAATGTTGGACATGATCAAATTAACCGTCACAAAGCCCATGAAATCGGATAAGAATCAATGGTAAAGATAACTGGTTTAAAATTTAATGAAATAAAGTTGAAACGATCCGATAAGGTTGTACCACTTTCGATTGTCAACAAATCTGTCAAAATTAATGGTTGTAGAGTTTTAATTGATATATTGCTACTCTTCCAAAGAATAACTGAAAGCAAATAGTTTAAATGTAATCTTCAATAATATCTCCAATATGAACTAAGTCCATATTCATATCCTTTATTTGATAATTATGGCATGTGAAAAACCACAAAAGCGACATTATATGACAGTATGACTCTTGTCGATTTCGACGGAAATAATGTAACATACATTATCGCTGGTGGGTTTCTTCTGCATCGCGTCGTATGAAGTAAAGACGATATTTTTTTGATAATTTTAGATAAATATGCAAAATATTTACAAAAATATTATGATTCTAAAATTGTATTTGATGGATACTCTGACTATAGCAAAAACATAAAAGCAATGGGACAGCTAAGAACTGCTGCTTTATCAAAATCAAATGAAGTTTGTTTTTATGAAACAATAATCGTATCAATTAGCCAAGATAAATTTTTGTCAAATCGATGTAATAAAAAGAATTTTATTAACATGCTGATTGGAAAATTAGAATTTGTTGATACCACTACAAAACAGGGCAGCGATGATGCAATGTTCTTATCGTAGAAACAACTATTGAAGAATCGGAACATCACAGGACTGCCGTCATTGTAGGAGAAGATATTGATTTGCTCGTCATTTTGATTGGACATATTCAAGCCCATTAAGAAGAAGTGTTCTTTAAGAGTTGGCAAATGGAATGTTAAAACTCAAAAATACTCTTCCAAAAGTTTTGATAAATATCCTCATTGTAAAAAGCACATTTTATTTCTCCACGCATTTAGTGGCCATGACACAAAATCTGCATTTCTTAAAAAAGTAGAGAAAAAAACTTTCATTAGAATATTAGAGAATGTTCCTTATTGGGATCAACTAGCTCAAGTATTCCAAGAAGAAAACTGTCATGCACAAATATTACATAAAAATAGAGTACGAGTCTTGTTGGTGATATACAATGCTCCAAAATCTGAGAATAGTATTGATAATCTTCGTTACACACACACACACACACACACACACACACACACACACACCACACCACACACACACACACACACACACACACACTCAATTCATAAAATCAATCAATAAACTCGTGCAGTTATCCAATCTTCCACCAAGTACAAAGGCCCATCAACACATCAGCAGTGTATATTATCAAGTTCAAATTTGGTTAGGGAATGATTTAGAACCTTAGGAATGTGGTTGGATTCTGTGGAATGAATTCTTGGAATCGATTACGACAATTCTACCGCATGCTCCAGATGTATTACTCAATACAATATTTTGCAACTGCAAAAATGGTCGTGGATCACGCTGGAAATGTAGGAAATCGGGGTTGCTATGTTCTTCAGCTTGTGGCCAGTATTATGGGCAAGCTTGCTTCTATGCTTCATGATATGAGAGCGATCTCGATGAAGATTGTACCTTTGATCCCGAAATCCTTCTAGATTTGCAGACAAGTACCGTTCACAACGAAAATAATGAGAATGAATTGGAAATTTTCGAGTGACCGGAAAACAATGAAGAAAAGGAAGAAAGAAAAATAACATTCATGTTCATCTTATTATTAAAATTTTTGTGAAACCTCTTCTCACACCCTAATTTTAATTGATAATTATATAAAACGGTATTTCTAAAAAAAAATATAATTAAAAATTAATTTATTTTTTCACTACTTAAATGTAATTTATACTAATATAAAAAAGAAAGAGTGTGTGTGTTTCACCTATTCCGACCAAATTAAGCAACCCAGGAGTATGGCATGTAGAAGCTACAGGTCATTATGCTATTAACCTCGAAGAGTTTTTTTCGAAATTTGCTTTAGATTTTTTTAAAATTCAATTTTTAAGCGATTTTTTCAGCTAAATGGAGATATGACGTCATCAGCCATGTCATGTCTTAACTTTGCGAAAATTAACATTTTGAGCAGTTTTTGGGGGGGGGATTTTAGCACATTTTATTGTAAATATATTTATTTATGATTGTATTTATTCGTTTTTTAACTCTTTGGGGAGGAATTACATTTGTTTTTGGAAAAAATCGTTGTCAAAAAATGTTTTTTCTAAATTTCATTTTTCCGATTGGCAACACTAATTTGATAACAGTAGATTTTTGTATTTGATTCATAACGTATTAAATCTTTTTCGCTACTTTAAAAAAAGGATGTTTTTTTACAACTTTTTCAGACTAAATGGTCATTCTATACGGATGGAAATGAGGCAATATGTACCGTTTAAGTGTAATGATTATTCAGGCGATTTCATTTTAGTTGATGTAGACGTATTCGCATGGTATAAGCTGGCTTCTTGTCGAAAGCATATTGGATAGACAAAAACTATATATAACCATTTTTCGAAATTGAAAGTTTAAATACATGCTACAAATTTATTTGTTCAATATTTTTTAAATAAAAAGTTGAATTATGTAATTGCATGGTAAGTAATACGATTACGAGCAGAAAGCGCTCACATTCTTGTTTATGATTGTTTTTTGAAGTTCCGGGTTTTTAACGAAAATATATTAGATTAATTTAAATAAACAATCACTCATGACCCAGAAATTCCAAAAGGTTATGAATAAGTATTTCAAATAAAACCAAGATTGATTTAAGAGGTGATCTTTCAAAAACGTAATTATTGTAAGTCGAAAGGGTAAGTAATTTGATACAGAATAAAAAGCGTTTACTAAAGTGATTTGTGTGTGAAATGCTTGTTTTCAGATTAAATTTCTGTATTACATAATACAATGTTTGATTATAATTTTAGATACATTGAGCTAATGAAAATTCATTGATTAAATTTTTATTTAATCGATTATTTGTTTCGCTCATTCTGTGGGTCGTCAAATTACAGTTTAATCGTTACGTATTCGTAAATACTTGTTTTAATCAACACACACCAATTCAATATGTTTATATATTCATAAGAATACAAGAATCGAATGATAGATTGACCGGAAGCCATGATTTTCACTCTGACAATGAATCGAGTTTCTCCGATATTTTCGTTTAATATAAGCGAAAATTTTTTAAAAGCTTAGTATTTTATGACTTAGTATCAACTTTCTCTATGTAAAAATAAAAAAAGCAGACTTCCAAAATTAACTAGAAACAATATATATATTGCATACTTGAAAGCTAAATCAGATTATAAATTAAACTCATTTTCAAACAAATTAGTACATCCTACCATAATATAAAAGTCAATTCCTGCTTTGATGGATGAATAGAAAGTATTTTATTAACGACTAAAAATTTGGACGATATATATAGGGATCGAGTGAACTAATAGTAGGAATTATATAAAGAGCATGATTTGTCTACATTGTTGTAAGAATGGCTAATTTGGCTGAAAAACCGATAATTAATGAACTAATATTTTAAATATCTGTATTAACATCAAGTGTCATCCACTACAAGTTTTAAAAAAAATTATTTGAACTTGATAGGATGAATAGAATGTATTTTATTAACAATTGAAAATTTGAACAAGATAAATTAATATATAGATTGAGTGAACTAATAGTAGGAATTGAATAAGGAAAAAGAGGGTTTCATTACATATTACTGCTAAATGCATATTTGATTTGAGTAAGCGACTCCTTTTTTGTTTTTGTACCAAATGAAATTTGAGTTTGAACAAGACAAAAATGTAAGTACATTCTGCATGTATTATAGTTTTTAATTAAATGGAATAAAGAGCCTAAATTTTACAGCTATTCCTAATTTTCAATGTTTTCATATGAAAAGAAAGATTAAAATGCAAAAATTCTCGTTCCATAAAAAAACCTTAGGATACTCGCTCTTATGGTTTCCTTTTCTAAAATAACTATATTAAATGCCGAATTAGAAATAAATTCACTTATTTAAATGCGTATAAAATGAGCGAAAAGGTGTATTGAAATATTTTTTACCTTAGTAACAATAGAAACTACAATTTCACACAGTTGTTTCTTTACAGTAAATTATTTTAAACAAAATGGATGCATTTCTCTTTGTTAAAAATCATATTCCAATTATTTATAAATTACTAAGATCATTTCTAAATTTATATTAATTTAAATTATTAAAAATACAAAGCATATGTTTTAATTATTTTTTTTAAAAGCGGTCAGAATTTTTGACAAGTTTTTCCTGCCGTAATTTTATATACTTTCCAATTTTAAATGGAGTTTATCCACAGAGAAATGTATCTAATTATAAAACTGAAATTTTATTTCTAAGCATGCCCCTAAAATTTTAAAAAACACATTTTACTTTTATGATACACATTTTTTTAAGGAATGGACATCACACTTAAAATTCCTGTTTAATTTAATTATTGAGTTTTCCAACTCTCCTTCCCCAATTTTTCAGACAGTCATGAAAGCGTAATTCTTACTGACTAGTGGGGGAAAGAAACCAGTGAGTAAGTCTTATTTTTTTCTACTTCGTAAACCTGCATTACATACATATGCTTTGGAAATAGTTTATTCTACCAGATTTACAGTATTACTTCTACTTTTTACTCTTCCGTGTTCACTTTAATAAATTCTGAAGTTGGGGGAAAATTACTTTTGAGCCAAAGATAATATTCAATCCTCTAGTGTAGATCAATTATTTCTAATTCAATGTTAAAAACAGTGAATTATACCAATTCTAGTTCATAATGAAGTATAAAAACTGTATCGCGCAAAGTGAGTAAAAGAGTCCGGTAAAGCATTGAATATCGCAAAATGTGTACTGACACAGATAATTTTTATCAAATTCAACTATGACATTTTTTGCTGTTATAAAAAGACATTTGATTTCATAAATAATTGCATTATGCATACATTCTCCCTTTCTTAGGGAAACAGGTTATCTTGAAAAAATCCAATGTTATAATTAGTAATGATTTCAAATCAAGAAATTTCGGGAATTTTTTTATTTTTAAAAAAGAAATGGTTCCTAACAATTTAAACTATATTCCATCTAGATTTCTTTTTCAGTATTATTAAGAGCATTGAGAGAAATAGCGTAAAGCAAAGATAACAATAAAAATCATTGCATAAAAAAAATTAAACGTTTATTTCATTATAGACAAAGGTGCAATAAACTAAACAAAATTTAATTGATTTTACTTAAGTAAAATGTATTTATATTTTGATAAAATATAAATATTATTTACTTATATTTCAGTAAATTCATAAAAATAGAGGAAATGTTATAAATTTATTTTTCATTACTTTAAATGCATGAATTTGATACACATAAACATAATTTACGCTAATGTTAAAACTTAAAATAATCTAACTAGAAATAAGAAATCTTATGAATTACAGGTAATTCTAATCAATAATACAAAAGAAAAAGTAAAGTATGAGAGCTTATCTCTTTATGTCATAACGTAAAATTCAGATTTTCGATAATGAACTATTATAAACTAGTTTATTACTCTGAAGATTTTAAAAGCTTTTAATAAAAATATCTGCTTTGAGAGTACTGCATAACTCTTTAATCAAGAAGATTAATACGTTACTTATGTGTAGTTTTAAAAACTGGATAAGATTTCGCAACTTGTGTATATCAATAGACATATCGCTATAAATCAACTAAGGTTTTTTGGAAACTGCTTGTTACTCAAATTATAATTGTTTTTCTCTTTCCGAAATGCTAGAAAAAATGCATAAT